>NDXB01003745.1:0-34698 GCA_002631895.1 Agapornis roseicollis | reverse complement strand
TTTTTAAAAAAAAAAAAAAAAAAAAAATTTAAAAACTTCCTGGCATTTAAAAAAAAAAAAAAAAAAAAAACAAAACAAACCATCCATAACAGCAACAGTTCTTCAAGAAAGTACCTTCAGTATCTGAAGGGGACCTATAAGGATGCTGGGGAGGGACTCTTCATTAGGGACTGTAGTAATAGGACAAGGGGTTCAAACTTAAACAGGGGAAGATCAGATTGGGTATAAGGAAGAAGTTCTTAACTGTTAGGGTGGTGAGGCGCTGCAATGGGTTGCCCAGGGAAGTTGTGAATGCTCTATATCCCTGGTGGTGTTCAATGCCAGATTTAACAGAGCCTTGGGTGACATGACAGTGTGAGGTGTCCTGGCCCATGGCAAGGGAGTTGGAACTGGATGATCTTAGGGTCCTTTCCAACCCTAACTATTCTATGATGCTATGATTCTAAGTGGCTGTTAACTGTGAACAGAAGAAAGTTAACAGGGTCAGGTTAAGAGCCACATTCACAGATTCTAAAATAAATCTGAAGGTTTAGCAGTTAAAAAAAAATAAAAATAAAAATTCTGATAGCTGAAAAGGCCATCTGTATTTAAATGCCACCTAACTGCCTAAATACAGATTAAAAAAAAAAACAAAAACCCAAAAGAATAAAAAGCAAACACAGCATTTTGTCCCAATGATACAAATGCCGAGAAGGAAGCCAGGTGCCCATGGGAAAGGGCTCCGCAGAGATGACTCTTGGCATCACCCATTCCTCCTACGTGACTTAACAGCGTCTCCACCGGCACCGGAGAGCCCCGGCGCACACCAGCACCGCCGCTGCCCTGTCACGAAATCTGCCCTCTCAGCAAATGCGCTCCATTTTCCTGCGAACTCAGTGTCAGCTCCGCTACAGCCTCTGCCAACATATTTACTTCGGAGCAACAGTAGGCTGAACTTCAAGTAACAAAACCGCAACTCCTGCAACTCCCTTGTCCACCCCCCGCTCCCTCCCCCGATGCGGAGGACTCCAGTCCCAAGGGCACAGCCCCCCAGTCCCAGCGAGGAAGGCTCGAGGGGCATCCCCGACTCCCACGGGCTTCGGGCCGACAACTCCGGCAGCTCTCCCGCCAGCAGCGCCTTTGGGCCCGCCACACCGAGCCCTCCCTTTCCATCGGGCACCAGCACCGGGACGGCAAGTGTTTACGTTTGAAAATACATATATACCGAGCCCGGATCCAAAGGGAAGACGGAAAAACTCCGCCCCCCTCTCTCTCCCGACTCCCTTGGAAAGGCGATAAAAGCAGGGCAGAAACACCTTGACCGCTCGGCGCCCCTTTTCTGAGGGGAAAAAAGGAGAAGGGGAGAGGGGAAGGAAAACAGAACAGCGGGCAACAAAAGTGAAATAAAGGATCGGGGAGCGCCGCGGGCAGCAGTCCCAGCTAAAAGGGGAGGCGGCCGGGAGGGCGGCTCGTCCGCGGCGCCGCCGCCGGGCCCGGCCGTGAGGGACCGCGCGGGGAGGCCGGGCCGAGCGGGAAGCGAGCGGGGAGCCCGGCCGGGGAAGAAGCGGGGAAGAGAGAGGGGACCACGAGTAGCAGAGGACACTCACATAGCGTTTCAACTTCTTCTCCGGTGGGGACTTTCGGAGCCAGCCCGAGCAGACCACCTCCCCGCCGCTCATGGCTGGGCCGTCTGCCCGCCGGGGCAGTCCTCGTCCTCCTCCTCAGGTGGCAGTAGCAGTACCCGGGCCGAGCCGAGTCGAGACAGCCCCGAGACGCGGCGGTAGCACCGCGCCCGCTCCGGCCTCCCGGGGTTACGGGGCGAGGGAAGGGGACAGACGGGGGAGCGCTGTAGTGTGTCTGTCTCTCACGCACAACAACGAACCGGAGCGGAGAGCGGGGCTGAGGCAGGGGATTCTCCCCGTCCTCCTCCTCCTCCTCCTTCTCCTTCTCCTTGTTGCCGCCGCCGAGTCACACGAACATCGGGAAAGACGACAAGGACAGCCGCCGCCCCGCCGCAACTTCGGATCCAGCGTCCCAGGGCAGGATCCAGCCACCGCCCCGCGTCGGTGGCACCGCCCCCCGCGCCGCCGGGACCCTCCCGGCGGGGAAGGGCCGCGGGGGGCTTCCCCTCCCCTCCACTCGCCCCGCGGCCGGGCCGAGCTGAGCTGAGCTGAACGTCGGGTGCCGCAGCTCCTCGGACTCCCTCCTCCCCCTGCGCCGGGAGGAGGGGATCACCCAGCGCTCCTGCCTCTTTCGCCTTCACCTCCGAGAAGGGGGCGGGGGGTGGCCGTGGCTGGGTCTCACCCCACGATCGGGGCCGGGTTCTCTCGCTCCCGGCGACTGTGGGAGGGGTTTACCCTGGTATTCGCGGCGTCGTGTCCACCCCCCTGTCCCCCTGCCTACTTTTTCCCACAGCGCCTCCCCTCCCGCCTCCAACGTCGGCCCCGCGCCGCCCCGAGCGGAGCTGCCGCGGCGCGGCGGGTCCTCCTGAAACTCCGCTGGAGCCTTTTCAAACAACAAGGGCCGGGAGGGAGAAGGGAGGGAAGGGGAGGGAAGAGACGGCGCCTCCCTGAGGGATCCTGGGAGCTGTAGTCGGCGGGCGGCGGGGACTGCGGCGGCGCGGTCGTCAGGGGGGTCTCGGGGCGGGGAGGGTTGAGGGGAGGAGGGGACGGGACGGGGCTGGACGGATTGGCGTGTGCTTGAGGAAGAGAAAGGGGGTGAGGGGCCGACCCCGACTCGCTCCTGGCCGGCGGATCGTTTTTTGTTCGGTTCAGAGGGACGACGAAGCGTGTGTTGGTTTGAATGACCCGTATTAAAATCGCAGCTGAAATGGTGATTCTTTGAAACCCGCTGCAAAATCGTTCTCTGCAGATGCGGAAGAAAGGGGGAGAGGGAGGGTGTGTGGTGTGTGTCACCAAAACCGACCCGAAAACCCTGTGAGAACTGCATTAAAAGCAACTCGGCAGAAGTAAACTCCTTCCGTGATCTGAAACTGCCTTAGCACTGAAAAGAGTTACCAAGTCAGGGTGTGAGAGCGGAAAGGCGCAATGCCAGCGGTGGGCCGTCCTCCGTCCTTCCCGACCTAGAGCACGGGCTGGGGCTTGACGGCTCTCCCCTAATGCAGAGGTGCCATGAGGGGCGGCCTGTGACAGCGGGATGGACTCGTTAGAGTGGAAGGTCGAAAGGATTTTAACCCTCCTCTGGAACCACCAGCGCCCCCCCCCCCCCCGCCCCGAATCCCTCCCCTCCACGGCACTGTTCTCCTACAGAAAAAACTCCTAAACCCCCGGGGAATGGCCGCGGCCACCGGTGCAGGGACTGCCCCGAGCTGTGCCCGCCCCTCTCCCGAGCGAGGCGAGCGCCGGCTCGGGTCCGGCTGCCGGGAGGCGGCGGGGATTGCCTTCAGCCGGCAGCGCCACTGATACCCGGGGGTGAACGGCTGTGCTTTCCCCCAGCCGTCCTTTGCCTTCTGGCTGAGGGCCGGGCGATGAGCCCCTCGAGGCAAGGCTTGCTGTTCAGTCTGCGCGCATATAAATACCCAAACAAAACAAAACAAAACAAAACAAAACAAAACGAAAGGACAATGATACGCAGGGCAATCCCAACCACTGTTCAATTCAAAGGGAAAGACCCAACTCATTCAACATCTCTGATGCTCTCTGCCTCTTCCACTATGCTAGAAATAGATCTCCAAATAAATTTTATTATTATTATTTTGGGGTTTACAGATTATTTAACTGCAGGCTTCTGGCACGGGACCGTTGTGGTGGTCGTTAGCACCGGTGCTCTTCCACTGAAGAGAAATGGTCCCCCTAGTGTGCCGTTGTTGAAGGCAGCACCGCGGTGCTGTGATTCATCAAGGTATATAGCATTAAAAAGTTGCAAAGCAGCGGTTGGAGCGTCTTAAGGAGGGCGTTTGAAGAGATAACAGGGAAAAAAATAAAGCTGAAAGCTAAAGGTATTAAAATCAGTGTATCGATTCCACCATAAATCTTTTCATAATTACATCAGATAAAGCACTATTAAGCACTAATGGAAAGATCATCAAATAAGGAGACATTTTGCCAAAAACGTTAAAAAAAAGAGAAAAAAACATGAATGTTTGCCTTTATCAATATTAAAAGTGCACAAATCCTAGAATCCAAACCATTCTCACATTTCTACACATTTCAGCTGCCTCAGTGGGCCTATTGGAAAGGGTAAAACAGTGTTTTGATGGCTGCAGTTCATAAGCACAAACTCGTATTGTTAGGTTTAGATTTCAAGATGGGTTTCAGTATACCTCTTTTGTTTAAACCACTAATGCCGTGTTTAAGAATCTCAATATTTGAGATTATCCAAGTGTCAAAGAAGACCACAAAAATTTCCAGTTTCCTTTAGAAATCTGGAAACAATTTGATATCATCAGAGCAAGAACATGTAGAATCAGTGTGAACTTACTAGAAGTGCCATTGGCATTAGAGTGCTGTAGGATGATCCAAAGGTTCATTTAAATCCTAATTAACCCATGTCTTGAGGGCTAATCAAAGCAAGCCAGAGTATATCAGCTTAAGCAGAGTCTATGGAGGCACCAACCAAACAAAAAATTATCTGGTCCAAAGACACAAAATTGTCCCTGAGATCAAATTTCAAAACATTACATTTGTATTTTAAAACACATTGGAAACAGTGTTAGCCTGGAGTCAGGCACTGGTTTTGATACATTTGTTACATGTTTGTCTGACAATTCATTTTCCTGAAAATAGCTATCCAGAGACAAATTCTGTGTGTGGGTTTCATTCCTGCCATACAGAGATAAATCGTAGGTTAGGGAAAAGGAGATAATGTCAAGGGAAATGATTAATAATAAGTACTAAAACCTGCCTTTTAGACTGTCCCTTGTTGAGCCTAATCACAAGCCCGCACACTGGACATAGAAATGATTTATTGGATTATTGAATTGAAGAAAATGTAATTGAAGAAAATAAGAAAGATTTCCAAATGACAAGTTAGGATGTTGTCTGATGGACTGCTCCCTTTCTAGTTGTGGCAGTGGATTTCCTTTTCTTCTAGCAACCATTTGAGTTACCCATTCAAACTTCTACTGACACTTTAACTAATTAGAAGAGGACTGCAGGTAGATGTCCCTTTCTCCTCCTCTTCCCAAATAAGCCCACAGCCATAAACCCAAGAATATTAATACCATAATTCTCTGTGCATGACCAGCAATGCTCCACTGTTCATAATTTAGATACCCTGTATTAGGATAAACCAAAGCAATTAAGAACACTAATGAAATGCATAAGCAGCACAATATTTAGGTCTAACTCTTAACATCTGCATATTTAAAGCCATGAAATTGTCTATGAAGAGATGTTAGTAGGCACAACTAGAAAAATCCTTAGGTCACTCAGCTAAATTAGATTAGGGCATAATTTCCTGAAATGAGGATAAAAGTCACAAAGACCTTTGTCAAGAATGAATGCTTCAGCTAGTTTGCTTGCTGCAGTTTTGCTCTGGAAGTTTAAACAACATTAGGCATTTTGAAATTCTCCTGCAGTATGGCTTGTGCTTGAAGTACTGAATAATCCAAGGGGCAGCCATTGCTTGTGGAGTTACTGTAACCCTATGTCAGTACACATCCACCCTCTCCCCTCACTTTATCCTGGCAGGTTATTTCTGTGCAAGCATGCTGTTACTCAGGAAGCCCAGAGGATAAAGATCCTTTGAGCTCAATTAATTGCACTATGGAGGTCTTTTGTGTTTCTGTACAAAGGCAATCCTAGAGGGAAGAGGATTTTCTGTGCCTTGCCAATGTATCAGCCATGGCCTAAATAGCTGCAGAGTTCCCACTGGGAACAATCTCACTCTTTTGCTTTGCAATCATAAAGAATTGCCACCTTATTTTTCAAACGATATTCCATTGCTTCAGACCATCTTTGGGGATTTTTTTTTACTGATACAAGGAAACAATCAATTACCCCCAGTTATTTTGCAGCTAGTTGGGCTACTGAGGTTTCTTTCCCCTCCTGTTTTTAAAATGAGCTTGCTATTGACAGCCGCTGGTGGCCAAGATGAGGATGTGCAGAGCAAAGCAGCTACAGAAGCTCAGAAGGGATCCATACTGACTGCCTAGTGCACCAAAACCACTTGAGACCCAGGTACTGCACCATTGTGCATGTTGCCATTTCTGAATCTCTCATACCTAACATGCCATTCAAAACCCATTTCATGATCACATATCAGACCAACTATGCAGTACCCAAAATGCTGACTAAACCAGATTCTTAATGGCCCTGCTATATGACAACTACACACATGATCATGCTCACTGTACTGGTGTTCAGGCTTCTCTGACAGTGGTTTTGTCTCAGCTACTACCTCCCTTCCATTAGCACGTGCAAGATGCCTTGATTCTTCCATTGACTTTGTGCTCTTTCACGAGTGTGTTCCAAAGTGTTTATATGGCTACTCCAAAATTTTGGAGTAGAGTAGTTATAAATCTCACCAGATGAAGTAGGTCATGTGGAAACCCATTTGCCTCTGGTTTGCTTTTGCTTGCCAGGCCACCTTGACAAAGGAAATAGGAACGGATAGAAGAGATTAAATTCAAATGGGTTTGTTTTTAATAATATAAATGACACTAATTTCTCATGCAAATAGCTTAGAAATTCTGGACTTGCATAATAAGATAGTGCTTGGTACAGCTCCCAACTTTGCATTGTAGTATGAAAACCTGGGCATTCCTCTGTAGCTTCACATTGCAGTCACAGTCAGCTGTGGCTCCTGGTAGTAATCCCTAAACTCTTCTGTGCCCTTTGCTTATATCTGCATACAAAATTTGTGCTTCATTATGACACAAAGGACTTAACACTCTAATAAATAACCTAATAAAAAACTATTTAATAAAAAAATTGCATGTCAAGCTATATCCTAAAACATCTTTAGGTATTTATGCAACGAGTCGGTACATCTGATGTACATGTTTTCATTTCAGGTATTTACCTTTTGATTTTGAAATTACTCCCAGGTAAATTTAATCTACAGGGTTATTTTGTTCAGTTCATAGATGACATTATCTACTGTTTCTTTCAGACTGCAGTTATTTACGTTATGTGGCAAAGAGGTTGAGGAAAGTAATACTAAACAGGCATAATTAAATGAGACAACTGTATGTCCACACACGTTAGGGTTGTTTACCAGGTTTTAAGCTACCTCTTGTCTCTTTTCTATTATTCCTTTTAATATTTATGTAGGCAAATAAAGGTATATGTACACTGTAGAACTTGTACCAAAAAAGGACTGGGGTTTAGTTCTGCATTGAGATTTCCTTTGTGATTTTTGTGGAAAACTCTCATTCCCACTTCTAGAATGGAAATTCACTGGTAAATGTTTGTCCTCTGTCTTTTTGCCAGGGGATCAGTTGACTACTTTACTTCATGCAAGGGAATTTCCCTTTCCTTTCCACCCTAGACAAGGAAGAAGGAGCAGGCTGGCTGCTTGGCCAGCCATGCAGAAACATCCTCAGGTCCCTGCTGTTCAAAAATTAATCAGCAAGATTTTCCCTCCATAAGGACAGTACCTTTGCACCTAGCCTCATGCACTGAAAATGCGTGGAGTTTTTTCTATCATGGGAAGCATTTCACAAGTTAAGTAAAATGAAGAGTTAACAGTTCAGACATGTTTGGTTTGGTTTTGAATAGAAATAAGATTTGCTGTATAGAGGACCATGTTTTCCAGAAAGAAAAAAAAAAAAACCATGGTCGTATAAGAGACCAATACTCCATTGCCATGCATAGTCAAGAAAGCATCACCCTAGCAGTTTGGTTTGAGCATGGTTTATCCTCCAAAAACACAAGGTGGAAGATGTATTGAATACCTCCCAAAACTTAAATTTATTGCAATGTAGAACAGCAGGGAGCAAGTCAAGGCTAAGAGGCAGCAAACATGAGCACATAGCTGTTATCTTACTGGAAGAATAAGAAATGCAAACATTTTACAACAGTAATAATTTCTGCTGGAGTTAAGGGATGTTTCAGGAATAGTCTGAACACTTGCCTGCAGCCTCAGCCAGAGGAGTCCTACTTCATTAAGCCAATTAGCAGTGCAGTTATCTAGGCTGGGATTCATCTCCCCTGTAGTCACCTACAGCACGGTGATTTGCATATGTACTACTTATCTACACCTTCTTTTTAGTCACTGGCAAGATATAGGCAACTAAGCCATATTTCATCTCTTCCAAAGCCAGATGTCTAAATTGATTAGGTGAATTGAGTTCTTGGAGTGCTTGTGTATCTCCACTGACTGCAAGAGTCTTAAACAACTAGCTCAGAGGTAGACAGCCATGCTTGTGACATGTAAAGTTAGGTAAGGTGAAACCTTAGCATGTGAGTGAGAAAAGCAACTATATTCTCAGATGTCAATGTCAGTCAAAAATGGGGATTTTATTGATTTATTTGTTCTAGTTAAGTGGTTTTCAGAATTTTGAAGGTCTTCAGCCTGTATCAGTGGCAGAGATAGGAGGTCAAGTGAAATTACAAATTGGAGTAAAAGCTCAGAGAGACAGAGTAACTTTGTATTGAAGCAAGACAGTCTTGTCCAGGCAGAGCACACAAGAGCAACAGTCTCTCTGTAGTTATTTATAAAACCTTCAGTGTTTCAGCTTGAAACTTCCAGAGCCTGAAGCTGAAGAGATTTAAATGTATTTCTACCATTAGTGTTATTTTATTAACATATACCATAATATCTAAGATGATTATATCGCACTCCTTTTGCTTCTTCCAGGTACAAACAAATACTTTAATTAAGAAAAATAAATCAAGGAATGGAGAAAAATATTTCTAAATTGCAGGTGAATAGATAGAATGTTCTACTTGTATTTAAAAGCAAAAAATTAAGTTTCCTATCTCTATCTCTCCAGCTGCCACTGTCTCCTTGAGGATAACAATATTCTGGTTCACAGATTAGGCCATCACCTTATCCACAAGGTCATCGAAGACAGTAAGAAATAAAACTGTTGCGTACTTGATCAGCCACACCACTCCAGTATTGGTATGTGAACAGTCACAGTGAACAATTCGCTAGCGAGACACAGTTTGCCAAAAACATGAATTAAACTGCTCACAGAAAAGTTATGATCAAGTGAAAAAGCTCCATTTGACCCCAAAGTAAATATTTTCCCTTATTGATCCATCTGCCTCTACCAGAAAAAATTAGATCCTATTTTAAAGGCTTTAATGACACCATTTTTTTCCTAGTATAAATCTTGTGCTCATCTGTAAACTGTCTGTACTTATCCTGGAATCTCAGGGATTCCACATCATCTAGGATAACACAGGCAAGTTTCCCTCTATCCAGGTAAAGCAGCCACTGTAATCATAGAAATTGCCCCCATTTCACATTTGGTGGTTTGGAAGGACAAGCCCTGCTGGCTGCTTGGTGCTTCTGACTCTGCTTTCAGCTCAGTGGACTTCTTAAAAAGGCATGAACAGGAGTCCTCAAATACCTCATTAGCCAATATTAAGGGATTCTCTTTGACCATCACCTCAAAAATTCCTCAAAGGATGGACAGCTTTTCAGATGCTAAACATTCAGAAATCACTCTCTGATACTGAGACCTCAGTTCCCCCTCTAGATACATTCTGATGTCAACAAGACGTTCACATTCTTTCTGTAGATGTTTTCCCCATTCTTTATCTTTTCCCGTTCTTTTCACTAGGTTCTTATGAAAGCCTCTTTTCACTTATCTCTTCAGCTGCTTTTGAATATGTTCCATAATCAACTTGTTGGTGTTCTTACTTCCCTCATACTGATTAACTTCTGTAACAACCCCACCACCTCCTCTGTCCAACATCACTCTTCTTGCAGTACCCTCTTCAGGGTGGGAGGCAAAGATCCACTCAGTGTTCCAGACAGCTGGATGGGTCACACATTTGTGTTGTCCCACAACCCCATATGGACTATGTTGTATTGACCATAAACATTCAAGACCAGCACTGCACTCCATCCAGTAGGTAACTTCACAGACAGTGTGTCTGTTCACCTGACAGATCACTGACTTCAGAAAGTGCATTGCTGAAGAAAACTCACTGTTACACTTGTTGCATCTTAATATTTCTGATGTATTAATTTCCTAATTTCCTTCATAATACTTCTAATTGTGTGGACTTTATATGTAAAGGCAGGGCAAGGCTTTTCAGTAATGTAGACAAACTCAAGTTTTGCCTTTCCACAGACAAGGAAAAAGATGACTTAGAGTGTCTTCATCCTCAGGAGTAGCAACCTCCAGTTTAGCAGGAGAGGTAGACTGCATGCTGAGAATGAGGACAGGTGGCTGTGGAGGCTCAATGGGAAGTTTCAGGAAGCCAGGAAACATTGTTGTGGGTTGGAAGGGACTCTCTCTCTCTTCTGGCTAACACCTTTTCACATCTCATTGGAGGGACTGAAACCCAAGGTAGAGGTTGACGGAAACAAAACCCTGGTTCACAGATCAGGCCACCACCTTGTCCACAAAGTCTAGGTCATCCAGCACAATAACTAAAACTGTCACTTACTTGAACAGCCACACAATTCCAACATTGAGTGTTGGAGAGGGTGCATGGCAGGGTGCTCATGACCCCATCAAGAGGCCATGACTTGCCAGGAGTGTGAAATGAATGTAACACCTTTGCCCACTCTCCTCTGAAGAGGAAGAGATTTCACTCTCTAGCTGTGAGAGAGGGGTGTTGTGAACTGTGGGAGGACAGTGGGAGGACAGTGGTGGGGCCAGGTATATAGCAGGGCTGGAGACAGGCATACAAAAATGAAGTTCAATGACCCCATCTATCGCTATCCCGTTGTTCCAAGCAACTGTGTGCACAGTCAGCTCACTCTCTGAAAGCTGTCTTGCCCCTCAAATTTTAACTTCTTGTGAGCCTTTCCATGAGAATAACATGGCTGTTATGACGTGTGTAACATCTGCTATTACATGTATGAAATATTAGTCACCTAGTCTGTAATATCATAGTAACATGTCAGGAAGATCTGAGTCCACAGCATTAAATTCTGTGCTAATCCTTGGCTTCCTACAGACAGCAAATTAGAAATAATCAAGCATTTTGATCAAAAAGGCAGTAGGTTAGAGACTTCTTTCTGAAGGCAGCTTGGGCAGAGAGACAGAACAATTAGCACAAGATAAGCCCACAAGTTTCAAACTTTTGGACAGCCACAGACTTGAAGAGAAAATGAGTATTTTTTTTCTTTTCTTTCTTCATTTTTGGCAGTGAGACCACAACGTTTGCTCCACAGTACCAAGACTTCCAAGAAATGAGCAGCTTCGCTGGGCATTTCCCAACACTTGCAGCATCCCTTCCTGGTGCACCACAGGATGAAGGCACCTTGTTGCATACAATAGTACCTTTTCTCTCTTCCTGGCCCAACTGTTGGTGAGTTTACAGTAGTAAAAAATAAGGTGCTTAATCCCATTTGGGAAGTGCTCAAAACATGTAATTGAGCAAAGCCAGATAGAGTAATAGTGATAATAAGCTAAGGTCTGTTTTGTTACACTCATGCGCAGGCTTGATAATAGACTGATCTACAAGCTAACCAAAGGTTAAAAATTACTTGAGATCACTTTGCAGGATAAGGCGAGGAGTATTGCAACCTCAGTTGTATTGTATGACCTTGGTCACTGTTATGTGTGTCAGTGATTATACATCTCTATCTCTGGAGAGGAATCAGGCTCTTTACTGCAAAATGGCAAAATTTTGGTTACTAAAAGTTCCATCTGCAAGAATAGGTTGTTCTGTTCTGGCATACTGTTAATCTCTTTCAGTGTAACACAGTATGTTAGTTCAATATAGCACATTCTTCCCTTTGAAATGATCTAGCTTCTACACTTACAATTTTCTGGCTGAAAATTGAAAAGCATACAAACCGTGCATAGTTCATACTGGTTTAATGAATGTATAATTACAGGCTCCCATAAAACAGGTTTATGAAATGTGAACTGTTCCTGACTAGTAATGTCAAAGTTGTTGCAATAGCTTATTTCCATTAGCTGCAACATCCTCTAATCTTAATAAGAACACAACAACTTAAATATTTAACAAAACCAGAGCATGAAAGAAACTGATTTAAGAGGATTGATACTTAGTGGGCAACAGTGATTTTGCTTTAACTTTATTCTGTAGCAATCCAGATACACTGTTCAGAAAACCACACTGCATGCAAGTAAGGAAGGTGTATTTACTATAAGGCAGGTGGATGATGTTATCAAGCAAAGACAAGCTAAAAAGCAAAAACTAAAAGTAAGGGTGGGGGAAAGTAAATAGGGCTGTAAGCAGAAGGAGAATGCACAGCCTGTATTGCCCTTGGTTTGTTTGGGTTTTGTTTTTCTTTTGTTGGTTTTTGTTTGGTTTGGTTGGTTTGTTTGTTTGTTTTTTGTCTTAGATTGTAGATTTTTCAACATGGGGAGCGTCTTTCTGTCCTGTGCAAAGATCTAACTCCAGGACTTCTAAGGCACTAAAGCCAGTTTCATTCTCCTGTCCCAGGGAGACAGGAGAGATGTTAGCATAAAGAACCTTGGGGCAGAGTCCTGGGAGCTCATATGTGTTACACCTCCTGGCAGACATAGCACTGGGGGATGGTGTCAGAGACTCTTCTGCTTCAACCCTTTCTGGCTTGCAGCAGGAATTTAATATGACAGCAGTGCTCATTACGGTGTTTCAGACGTGGTAGAGGGAAAACATGCCACAAAAAACATGTCTGTTTTGCATCCAGATCAACCTCTTGCCATAAGCAACTGCCAAGTTTTCCCATGCCTGTTCTCACACTGCCTGTGTTTGTCCAGCTCAGTAGAGAGTCAGTCCTTGTTGCTACAAGCATGCAAACAATAATCAATAACAATGTGGTCTCTGATTTTCAAATGCTTAGAATAGCACTGCTTTTGGGAAAAACCTCAGCCAACATGCAAAAATAAGATCCAGTGCTAAGGGTCAGCTTTGTTGACTTTAAGAGTGCTGCTGAATCTTGTATTTGACCTTTCCAAACCTAATTAAAGATTTACTCTAGCACAGAGATACATTCTGCCCTGTCGCACTTCTCCAGACGGGCAGACTTTGACTCGTAAAAGGTGAGCTATTTTGGGGGAGCACAGCGTGCCCTGCAGGACTGGAGCACTGTGTGCATACAAACAGCAGGCACACTTGCCCAGTCATACCAGTGGCAGATGCTAACTTGTGCCAGCTTTACATTTGCATAAGCAACTGAAAGAGATACCCTTGCAAATATACATCTCTATTCCACTTAAAACACTCTGAAAAGCCCAAATTCAAAGGGACATTATGATGATGAAGCTAAAACCCCCAAAAGTTCATGTGCATAAATCTGCTTTACTGTGATCATACATCTGCACTGCTGTTTCCACAAAGCCCCTGCCAAAATCTCAGCATAGGAATGCCCTGCAACTTGCTGAAGCTAGTGGGAATTGAAGTAATTTTGTGCTATATTGAACTGAGGGAGGAAAGTGTGTGACATGATCTTCAAAGCTGCATAAAAAGAAAGTTTAAATAAGAGACTATATCATGGTACAAAGTCAGCATTTGGTCTAAACAAGCTGTAACTCAGCTTTAAAAAATGCAATTTCCTCAGTTTCTCTGAGGAAAACTAGCAAATGGGAAACATGCTGCCTTTGCTGTTTCCTAGTCAAAGTGCCTAGACAGCACCAGAGATGGGGAAGTGAAATTGCTTAGGGTAGATGGATCATACATTAAAAATATTATAGAACATGATTGAAATATGCACGTTCACAGTCATCCACTTAGACTCCTGTTTGTTGCATCGTGTACCTGAGTCTAATTTGAGGATTTAGACAGGCTCTGTGTGATAGCAGGTCTCATCCTAGTGCTTTTTAAGGGGATGCATTTCATCCCGGTTGCATAACTGTCAACAGCTGCAGTCATAATAAATGTTGTATATGACAGTTGTTAAATGAATGTGTCTCTCATGCTGCGATGTAACTGGCATGGAAAAGGTGGAAAGCACAGTAAATGGGAAGCAGCAACTAACCATGCAATGCTTCAGTCAGTGTATATACCTTTCCTATGTAAGGCAAAAATGTTTTTCACTTCAAGCCAGTATATATACGCTGACAGGAATTCAGTTTAAACAGGAGATGCCATTGGTAAGAGGTAACAGACATGAACACAGACTTGCACCATATTGTGATCTAGCTTGCTGGAATTTGTGACCTTCAGCTCCAGAAACTTGGGCCTGGTAAGATAAGAAGAGCAGCTCTCCTAGCTTACCCATAGATCGGGGACTGATAAACACTAAGTAGTGTGGCATGCCTTTCTGCAGAGCACAGGGCTATGCATACATATGATACAATCACAGTGCAGCTTCTTACACCGGTAGTTTTCCTAAACCATCCTCAACCCAGGCAGACTTCCCGCATCAGGGAAGGTCTGCATCACAGAATCACCAGGTTGGACGGGACCTCTAAGATCATCAAGTCCAACCCATGCCCTACACCTCCACTAAACCATGTCATCATGCATGTCACAGGAATTAGCAGCATAGCTTTGGCAAACAACAAAAAACAACATCAGCAGCTTTCTAAGAGCCAGAAAAGCGGACACCACTTTGATTTATAAGTCACCACACTTGTGTGGAACACAACCAAGGTGCATGTGTGAGTATATCCATAACTATATTCCAGTAATCTTCCAGACCATTACAGAAGGAGCTTTGCCTTGCATAACCCCCTAGTCTTAAAAGCATTTTCAGTATCCACAGATATAATGAGCTTAGAAGACTAAAATAATCAATACTCTTTATTTATGTTTTTCTCATACACTGTAGCAATTAATAAAGGTTTGCAAAGCTTCTGTGGGCATATTGCTACAGCCATCAAGACTTGCTACTGCTGATGCATCAGTGCAATTTGTGGGAGGGGAGGTAAATACCCCTGTAATGATGTTTCCTTGGTGGTGGTGAATATACCATAGAGTAATCAAAATTGTAAGTGTGCATAATACCAAATGATACTGAAACAAGCACATGCTAGTACTATTGCAACACATAGTACTAACAGTAGTAGCTTTATGCATTGTGCTGCATTGCTTTTTAGCATTTATAGATCCTTCTGTACAGAAGTAAGGCAGTGGCAACTACTTACCCTCTCTGCTCATGCAGGGTAAACAGAGGTCATGCTGCCTTTGCATACAAATTTCAGGACTTCTCCCTCTGCCCCATGGAATGACCTGCACCCTAGAGTCTACAGTGGCATATAGGACCTAGGAGGCAAGTTGATGATAGAAGCTGGCCTGTGACACAGAGCTGTCTTCTGCAGAGGCTGTGGATGCCTGGAAGTGCTCTAAGGCAGCTTTGGTTATACTAACTTTGAGTTGCATCGAGTCCTTTTTCTTTCCCAGAAAGAATAACTTTCATCATAAGGTGAAGTTTTCAGGCTGGATCCATCAAACCCAATGAGAACAGGAAGCAAAAGCAGACAGTCCTGCACACAGCCTTTGAATCCCACTCATCCTGTGTCATGCTAGTTGTACTCTGAGCCTCAACAACACCATAGTAGCTTTTGATTTAGTATCATGACAGAATGATTTATCTGTCATCACTAATCTTCTCAAACAGTAATCAAAGTCTGAAGTGCTCCTCAAGGTTATCTCTTTCTCTAAAGAGAGCAGTAAGCTGTATCACATGCCATCCAATAGGTTGTTCATGATACGTTACAGAGTGCTTATGGACTGAAACTCATAGCAACTTCCAGTTGCATCAATGCATTTTCTTTCCAAGAAAGAACATCTTTGCTTTGGATGTATGAATTACTTATTAGCAGAGTGAATGGTAACACTGTCTAGTTCTCTTCATATAAAAAATTAGCACTGTATTAGACACTGATTCACAGCAGAAGGCATAAAAATAAATACCCTTATTACCACTGATTGCACACACTTTGGTGTGCGCATTGGCAATGCATTTACACACAGGGCAAACTCCTGCTGGTGACTCCTTCACAAGGGACAGTTCAAATTTGGGGAAAATGCCAGAGGAGAAACTTCTTTTTGAGGAATTGGACAGTAAAACTGCACTCTGAACTCTGGAGTGAATAAAACATTCAGTTGCACCTTACCTTAGCTCTAGGTACCTTCTCTGCTTGCAATGGAGAAGGAATAGGAACCACCTGACCCAACCTCCACTAAAGCAGCTGCCTCCACTCACAGGCAAAATTTTACGTTGTGTTACACTGATGCAGTGGCAGGGTAGTCCACTTGGACTAACTATCTAGATTTGCTATTTAGACCTCTGTGATTCACCATCATTTGAACTGCAGGTAGTCCAGTGATGCCTTAGTTAGAGATATGACAAGGCTTCTAGGCATAGAAATAATGCAAACAGCAGTAACACCTTCTGAACCAAAGTAGCATTTGGTTCTGGCTGTGCAAACTACATATATTTCATATTTTAGCTCCACCTCATAACTGAATTGGCTTTATAACAATGTGCAGGTTGTTTGTGTGTACAGTGGTTTCCATCATCCGGCTCCTCTGCAGCTTTATTGCATCCCAAATCTGTGTGAAGACAAGGCTGTGTTGACACCCAGGGCTGTAGAGGAGCCATATCATGCTCTGAATGGTCCCTGGCTGAGAGACCAGAGCAATGGATGGGATGTACCTGTTAGTGCATCTGCCTTGAACAAACTGTATCCACAAGTGCTGTATCCATGAAATAGATTCATTGCTCTCTGGTCAGATGGGTTGGCTGGTTTTCTTTCATTCAAGTCATTGTTTTTTTTATGTGAAAGAAATCAGGATCAGGATTTCTGGGATTGACTTTTAAAATAGCAAAAATCCAACCTAATATGAATTTTCCAATGATAATCGCATCATTAATGAATAAGCACTTCTATACCATTTTGGAAAACAGCCACCATTAGGAAGTCTGCTTTCTTCAGAAGGAAGACTATTCACTAGCAAAGAAAAGGTCAAAGGCAATTGTTTTGTCTAAATGATCATGACTATTTCTTTTGACAAGCACTGCAACAATTTCTGGCATGGTCCTTGAACTGAATGAAAATCTAGCTTGAATAGACTTATCATTGAATGTTTGGAGTGTAAATTTGTATCCTGACTTTTATTTTAGATCAGTATTGGAAATGAAAAAATAATGCTGTCTTGTTTCTTACTGAAACATACCAGCCAGTATCTCAGAGCTTCACAGTTCCTTTCTTTTCTTATTACTGTCGAGAGAAAGCTTTGGAAGAGCTGGAGAGTCTTTTTCAGCTCCCTCTAACAAAGAAATTCCTTTAGCTTAGTACAACAGTGCAAAGTAATTAGCAAGTGTTCCCAATGGAAGATAATTTGAAACTCAGACCATCTGTACTACAGACCTTACTGGCAGCAATAGGAATTTCATTAATTATATGTATTTAAAACACACAATTGAAGAAGTAGCAATCCTTTGCAAGCCCTATCTGACATTTCTCTAATACTAACATTACCTGCTTCTTAATTAAAAAATCCCATAGTGGTAAGCTTTGTATGAGCTTTTTAGCTATGTTCTCCCCATGGAAATACACTGAAATACAATGGACCATCTCCCCATTCAACCTGGGGAACTGGAGCAGATCAGACTATCTCCTACATCCAAGCTAACTTGAAGCCCAGCAGCGTTTATGCAGAGCAGCCCCGGGCCTGCCCCATACATCACTGCACTCTTGCATGTCTCAGTAAGCAAAAAAGGATGTAGGAGATCATGGAGAAACAGACTGTTTTGAGCCTTTGACTCTTCTGTGCATGAGAGCAAGTGATGGTGGTGATAAGCAGCTTTGTTGCAAAGAAAATCTGCAGAAAATTCTATAATAACAATAACAACAATAATAGTACTTTCTAAAGTCAAAACAACCTGAGATTCTGCAGGCTGATCATAAAACTCTCAGCTGCAGTTTTCCCAAAGTTTTTCCATTTCTCATTAGCTGTTTATACATGAATGCTTTGCTATAAAATCTATGGGAGGAATCACAGAATTGAAGTTTCAGTGACTCGTACATTAGATGAAACCTGGAGCAGGCTCATCAACAATGTGTCATGTGAGACCTGTCCTCTGGGGTATGATAAGCTTTTTGACTATTTCTTGATATGAGTTGGGATGAGGCAGTAGGAAGGAAGTCCCTCCTCTGCTGTAGGAAGAGCTGCAAAGCAACCAACTGCTTTGCCATTTGCTTCCCATCCCCTCTTCCTGCTCAGCATCCCCCATCCCTGCAAAGGTCTACCTAACAACAATAAACAGAAACTCTTTCACAGAAAACCCTGTGAAATTCTATGAAGCAGGCCAAAGTCTTAGAGGACAGAAAAAACCAAGGACAGAATAAAAAGCAGATGGGAGTGCAGTTAACTGAGAAGAATATGGTTGTTATATGGGAAGGCAGCCTTGATAAATTTTTGATTGAATATACCTGCACTTTCAATAGAATATAAAGTTAGGTTGTGAACCCTAAAGCAATATGTTCATATGGGAATATATTTAGCTTAGGCAGTTCCCAGAGGCTAAATATGGTACCCCTGACAATCCTTTTGCAGTTGCTTCTGCACTTCTGGTGTTACTGCCTGTAAAAAGAGTTTGTAATAATGTATTTGGTAGCTTTGTTTTCCATTAAGAAAACAATAAATCATATAATGGTTTCTGAATTCACATGCATTAAGGAAGGAATGACTTCTGGGACAGGATTATTTTCTATTTCTTTCCCTGCACATTCAGGTCTGGCCAGTTTCAATAATGAGTGTGGAGCTGAAAAACAGTGTTTGTTGCCTAATCTCATACTTCTGTGTTCTTACACAGCCCATGCTTCATGTCACCATGGGGACATCTGAGACCTCCAGCTTCCACTCTTCTTTGAGATTTCCTGGTTGCAGACAAAAGTTTGGAAAGATGAATCCTAAGTTCCATATGAATCTACAATTTATCATTCAGTCTTATGATTTTGGAAAACTTTAAGTTAGAAAAACTACTTTCCCATCATTTTCTTTGCCTCCTTTTTCATAATAGGGGAAGAAAGGAGGAACTGGAGGAAAGTACAGACTGAACTTTTACTTTACTTCTATGTGAGCCATGCAAGGGGAAATTCTGGTGTCTTAGACTCCCTCCTCATTGCCCTCATGCACAGAAAGGCCAGGCTCTGTTTGGCTCCTAAGGCAGAACCAATCATGGCAACAATTTACTGAAATCCATGATGAAATAGGATCCTTAAAGCTGACAGTCCCTGGTGTTCAGAATTCATTAAAATATATTTTAGTTCATGCAACATAGACTGTTCTCCCTTCCTCAAGAATACAAAAATAAGAGGAGGCTGCTTCCCGCCAGCCAGAGCAAAAGGTACTTTATGCCTTTGGACCTTAGTTCCAGGCACCGGCATATTCCAGATTCTGGTTTTTGGCCCTTGTTACATGGATCCTTTATTGCTTGAGTTAATCTACTGGCTGGATTAAATTCTTGTTTTTAAATCTGAGAGTAAAATGGACAAAGAGAAATCCAAGAAGAAATTGAGCAAAACATGACACAGAGGTGAAATCTTGTTTTCCACATATAGGGCCAAATGTGAAGTCAGTAGAGTAGCTTTGAATGTACAGTGGTGGAGCTGAAGGCAGGATTTGGCCTTTGAAGCTGTGGATTGCTAGATTTGGAAGAGAATGCTGGTTGCTCCATTGCAGCTTGGCTCTAACAAAATATGACTTCTGGACATAGTCCCAACAAGACAGGAATTATTTCAAACAATAATCGTTTTGTTTGCATAGCATAAGATTTCACTCAGTTCTAAATACATCTTTTAAATTAAATTTCCCTTGAAAAACAATAATTTAAGGAACAAAGTGGTTAGTTAAACTGAGGGTATTCCTGCTGAAAACTAGATCTTGGGGTGCGGTCTATTGGAAGCCCAAACCACAGCTTAGTTTTTGCCATGACCACAAGAATAGGATGTTCAATCTCAAGCAGGGAGTAAGTCTGCCTCATGGTTTCCTCTGCCTTTCCTGTAACAAGACAAAAAATTCACAGAGAGCAATGGCACTGGGTTTGTGTTTTTTTTCTCTCTCGCTCCCTGCTCAGTGAGGACAGGCAAACCATGGCTTTCAAAACACTTCATCTGTGGACCACACACAGCCTGAGGTTAACACTATTACTGCTCCTTTGTCAGGCCTTTTTTGGCTGCTCTGCCAAATGAATTGCTTGTTTCTTTATTAAATAGATATTTTTTTTTCCAGTAGCTGTCTCCCTTAACCTCAAAATAACCCCCTTCCCTAGGAAAAAAATACCAGTTGTGTACTCTTGTCCCATTGCTGAAATGACAGAGACAACATTTTGCCAAAGGATGTTATGGAGTTTTCTCTGAACCTCTTACAGAAAAAGAAAAGCAAACATAAACTTATTTTTCCTCTGACTTTGGGGCTGAAAAGTAAATATATGGTACTCAGGTCAAACTCTGGTTACTCCAGCTTCTTTAACTACTTTCAAAGACTGACCCTTCAGCAACTCAAACTGAACTTAAAAAGTCTTCTTTTTAACAAATTATTAATCTCCTCTTAAATTAATATCTATCTATGAGAGACAAGATACTCTATCTAGAAAGACTTTCTGCTTTCTGGGATTTTTGAAGGAATGAGCAGGATGATTATCTTGAAAGATTTCTGCCTGTATGTTCAGAGTGGCTATCACTTAATGTATCTTCAGTCATTGTCAGCATTTCAAAGACTTCAGAAGGTTCCCTAAAATATCATCAGGACTATCATAATCTTCCTTCATTCAGTTTTCAGTTCACAGCTCTGATACTGACTCTCCTCATTTTCCTAGGGCTATGGAAAGAAGTTCTGGATCCAGGAATCCAACTTTCTCCTTTTATTCTCTGTACAGTACACTTCCTTCCAGTGCAATCATTTTTACCCTTCCCTTTGTCTTCTTTTCTCTCACCCGTTTTGATTTCCAAATGGCATATTAACCCCTCACTTGTTCACCCGCTTGCTCTCTACTTGATTTCATCTTCACTCTCTGCTATTTGCCCTCATGCTTAGCCAGTGCCTAATGTTCTACCTCTACAAAGAATCACAAAATCACAGAATGGTTAGGGTTGGAAAGCACCTTAAAATCCCAACCCCCCTGCCATGGGCAGGGATGCCTCATCCTAGACCATGTTGCCCAAGGTTTTGTTCAACCTGGCCTTGAACATCAGGTAGTGTTCCTGTGTGTGCTGTGCCATCTGGTTAGGGAATCCCATTTGCTGTCACACTGGGAAGAGTGCACCTTCCAGAATGGTGTGGTACGTCTTGGTGTGAACATCAGGGCTGCTGGACCCCAGGTATTGCCCATTCTGTGTCTCTATGCTTAGTAGCTCTACCCAGAAGGACTGGACTAACAAATGCACTGTCATGATCTAGTCAGATCAAGACCTGATTTTGTCTTTCATTGACTGGCAGGTGACAGCTAAATCTTTCTTTCAGATTCACTCAAGGATGTGGGAAATACTTTCATTTCTTCCATCTGGGATTTGTACTATATGAAAAAGATAATTTCCTATTTTTCAGAGGCTATGGAAGCATGATGGTTTCCCAAGAAAGGCTGTTTCTGCAGTGGCTTCTCCAGATTTCTTGTTGTCCCCCTTAGGCACTGGAGCCTGCTCTAAGGTCTGCCTGGAGGTTTCCCCTCTCTGGGCTGAACAAGCCCAACTTGCTTGCTCCAGTTTTCTGATTGTCTTCGTGGCCTCCTCTGGACTTACTCTAATAGGTCCACATCCTTCCTATGCTGGGGTCCCAGAGCTGAATGCAATTCAAAATTCAAATTATACATCAGTATGCACACTGACTCAAAGTATACATCATTCTAGATGAGATCTGTGTTTAAACAGTAAGCCTCAATATACTGCATATACAATAAAGCTGCAAGAAACTGCCATTTATGTTTTGCATTGGTATGTGGCAGTGCACTATTTTAAAATCAATTTTCCAGAGAAAAAATGAACAGGAAAATGTGGTTTTGTGGTCAAATCAGCCGGCTATCGCATTGAGAACACGACTCTACCTCAAGTAGCATCCAGCAGAAGAGTATCTGAAAGAACTGTCCCTTCTCTCCGTTGATGGAATACACATTGACGAAAGAAAGGCACCTTACACAGTAGCATCCAGAAACTGCCTTTTTCTTCTTCCCTCCCTGTCATCCCATCCCCAAAGAACAAAGGAAAAAGAAAACAATAAAGCAAACTCCCAAGAGAAAATAATCTATGCATGTCACTATGAGACAAGCACATGGCAAATTATTTTCTGGAAGGCAGAAAGAAAGACTGCTGGCTATGTTAAGACAGTGCTGAACCAAACATGTGGGGAAGGAAAATCACAGGGAAGGGAAATGTAGTGACATCTGCACCAAAATATGGACTGATCTGAACTGTGCAAATAATTAATGTAATAATATGCAATATTAACTTTCTGTCCAAGGAAAGCTTATATTTATAGATGTTCTATGTAGAGATGTAAAACAGAAGAATTGTATGGAATAGTAGGAGTTTCTTTTTTTCGATTAGGAGCTATGCAGAGGACCACCACAAGAACAAGAGAAAAAGTTAAAAAAAAAGAGCTTGTTTTTTTTATGACACTGAACTGGAAATGACAGTGTATTTCTGACAAGAACCTGGCTGGTGTAAAAATCCTATTGGAGATACTGCAGAAATACCACTTTGGTCACCTAAGCAGAGCTGTTCATAGTATAGGCGGTCAGAAGAGAAAGTATAGCTCTGAGGGCCAGACACCCATTTCTTGAAGGAGGAAGGAAGCAGAGGGGATACAAGCCTACCATAAGCACAGCCTGCTGCAAGCTGCGCACTGGGGATCACATGGATAGCTTGTAGCTGCTCAGTCCCCAGCAGGAGCACAGCTGAGCTCAGACTCGTGAGCCACCAAACCAACAGGAAAAGGAAGCCTGGGAAAGCACCAGGCAGAGAGCGTATACCAGAAAGCTTGTTGTGAAAAGCAATAGGGAAACAAAATATTGATGTCTCCTGGTCCTGTGTAGCTGTCTGGGAACTGGCTAACCGGTTGGATGAAAGGAGCTGGTCTCCCTGAGGAGGTACAAGCAGAGGAGTTGTACTAACTGCCCAATTTCCTTAATACTGCATGCAAATGATTTCAGCAGAATGAATTGCATCCAGTGAAATGAACAACAGAACCCAAACTATCATCCCTAGGTACGATCAAGTACCTGCTATGAAATCACAAATGTGTCACTGAAAAGGGCAGGGAGTGCTTCAGAGGGAAGTTTCCTAACAGGTTTGAAGTATGCACTGACCACAGAAGACACTGGCAGGCACTATCTCCAAGTGTCTCACTAGGCTCATCACAAACATCCTCTATCAGCAGCTAACAAGGGGGCAAGATATGAAATTAAAACAAGATGCTATTCTTTTTGGCAATCACTGACACAATGCAACAAATACTTGAGTCAATAAAATCGGATGGCAAGGAGTCATCACCAAATGTGGCAAAACCAAAATTCACATGAGTTATTCTAAATAAAAGTAGAAGGCAAACAACAGCAGATTCAGCTAGCTTGGAAGCATGTGTGACTAGCCAAGGAAATTGTTCCAAAGAAACTGGGGAAAAACTGGGAACAGCATGTTCAGCTAGTTTCCCTTACAAAAACTAGAGTTAAAATGAGAACATGACATCTCAAAATGTCTAACACAAGGTTTACTTTTCCCACAGGGCCTTGTGAATGTGAATTACAAGAAGTTAATGTTGTTGAAAGGAAGAAAATCGGATAATCTGAAATGTGGTACTGGCAAATATCCTTTTGTGCCTTCTGGTTAGAAAAAAACAAAGACTGCTAATGTTAGCAACGCTGCTAGAAAAAGGTAGACTCTGTTTCCAGACCTGAACTGCCATGGGCATATTCTTCAACTGTATCAGAGACAGCAATGGAAATAACTACAAAAAGCTTATCATAGGAGGGTGGTGAAAGCATTTCATTTGAAAAAGGTTATTTCAGAAACTTTTGTGCAGCTGACAGAACATAAAGTCTGAGAGATACAAAAGGAAAAACAATCCCTTGGTAAAAGTATATTTGAATGTGAGCATAGAGAATAAAATGAATTTCCAGTTATTAGAAAGGAAGGTATGGTATTTTCCCAATATTCTATCACCAGACTCATCTCCAGTTGACATGTAAGCAAGGGTCATGCCACAAAGAAAAGTACATTGGAGTCAGGGCTGTTAAATTTATATCAAGTGTGTTAAATTAATTTTTATAACCTTAGAAAGATTTTCTTTTCCCCTTCAGTAGCAAACAAAGTTTGTTTAACAATATGTTACCTTCCATACATATGGATGGTCTTGAGGGTCTAAGGGATGAGCTTAGTAGCATTTTGTGTAACAGTCATTCTGTAGTTCAGTAATTGCTGGCAATCTTGAAATGCATACATTTGTGTAAGTGAACTGAATATATGTAAGTGTATACATTCTTACTGGGTGAAAGTTCTTGGCAACCATCAAGTAAAGGGAAATGTACTGGGTCTAAAAAGTGACGAGGCCAGCATTTTTCAACTTCTCACTTCTTAGAGATCTTTTCCAAAGGACTAAGTAAATCTTTCCCAAGCAATGGAATGCAGCTTAAAATGCAGTGTTGCAATAAGCATCTATCTAGTCTGGGAAAACAGGTTATGTATTTAGACATCTCAGCAAAACCTGCATTAATTAACTCATTTAAAAATGTTGTTTAGCCTTCTGCATGAATAATGAGAGGAACAAATGTGAAATTTGTCACTGCCTATGAATAGCTAACATATTTTCTAATGCTCTGACTATAAGGGGAGCTGAATTTTACCTTAAAACATTATTAAAACAGGTAGCTTTTCTTTCTGTCTCCAAGTACAGTTATAATAGCTGGCATTGTTTCACCAGTGCTGAGTTCTAATTATTGTGACAATACTATGACACAGATCCCCAAAGATAGACACTTTTGTATCCCATGGAGTTTTTAATCGGAAGGACAAAACAGATAAATCCAGATACAACAAAGTCTGTGTTTCTCCATCCTCCCTTTGTTTGGCTTGATGGTGGACTGCGATCATCTCAACCTCTATCTCCTACTGATGCTAATACAGTGGTGATAGACTAACTGTACTGGCAGGAAATAAACCTCAAAGGGCTTTCAGTTTGCACCTTGCAGAACTGGCTTTGTCACTAAGAAAAGATGAATTTACTGGAAGGCAAAATCCTGCATTAAAGAAAAACTAATGCTTGTGATTAAGAAATCTTGATACAACTTTTGCAGTGCAGAAGTATAATCAGTGTATCAAACACATCTGGAAGGTGCTTCTGTTTATAAAGGAGGAGACACTGGAATGTGAATGCAGGCTAGGTTGGGCCATTCTAAACTTGAAGAATGTAGGTCAGGCACATTTCAGATCTGTTATGACATCTTTTTTCCAGAAACAAAATGAGAACATTTAAGAAACAAGAGCCAAACAAAACCCTTGGGACAATTATTGATGTTAAACTATGGTTGAATTCAACTCAAAGACCAAGTCCATCATTTACAGTAAATGATCTTTTATTTATGTAGTTCAGTGTTGATCAGTATTTCACTTCTGATGTCTTTCTCAGCAGTTTCTTATTTTCCTTAATCTTTTCCCTTCTGCACTGTGTATCACTAGAAGAAATTATCCTCTAAAAAATGGTTGTTTCCTCTGAATGTAACAAAGGTTGGAAGCAGAGAAATGGTGGACGATCCTGATTGCTGGTGCTGTGATAGTGTCTGGAAACAGACGCTCTTTTGGTAGAAACCCGTAATGGAATTTCCAGAGGCAACTGCTATTATTCATGAGTTTGTCTCAGTGATTCCTTGGGCAGGACTCTTCTTTCTGACCCCTCCTGCCATCAGGCACACTTTCAGCAGATGTGAAATTACAGTTTTTTCTTTCCCAGAGCACAGATGGCAATTTATTTTCCTCCCAGACCTCATTTCTGAAGTTACTAGGCAGATGGGAATGGACCATTTAGATATATTTTGATAACTGTATTATAGTTATATCATTCTAGCCTATTTTTTGCTATGGATATGCCAAGGAATTAGGAAGCTAAAGACCCCTATAGACCTGTGAGACAGAGAGAGATCTCACTGATCCTTCCATTCATAGTTCATGGTGCTGCTTCTCAGGTCTCTCATCCCAGTCTCATCAAGCTTGGACAATCCCTTCAGTGTTACCTCTCTCAGAGTAGAAGTTCTAAGAATGACAATACTTGCTCTTGTCCAACACCTAAGAGTGTCACTATGAGACAAGCACATGGCAAGCACTAAGAGTGGTGTGAGTGACAACAGCCACGGAGAGATGTTGGTTCTCCAGAACATTTATTTGCACATTTTTGAGGCCCAAGTCACCAGGGCATTGGGCAGATTCAAGGAACCAGTTTCTCCTAAAGCACTAACCAATAACACCAAGTCTTCTGAACCACAAGGTTATGTACCCCCAGATTTCTGTAGGCTCCAGAATCACAGGAACTATAAGCATGCAAGCCTGATTCCTCAGGTTCCCTATTGAAAGCCTGACTTTCGTATTGTGCAGAAATGGATAATGAGGTGTAATTTTAATTTACTGCAAATGTTGCGTGCTGATTGCTTGTGTCCTGTATTTTCGTTTTCCCCAGATGGTAAACATTGCAGTAATAAGTGTAGCAATAGAATGGATATCAGTGTTGTCTGCAAAGTCCTTAAGTTCTGAAAAATATACCTGAGACTTTAGGAAGTAAAAAAGGGTGCAGCCTATTTTAAAAGGCAGCTATCCAGTTCCAGGTGGTTGGAGGGCAAGATCAGAGCGCTCATTAATGATGTGGGTGGTCTGGACTGAGAGCTGAACTCTGTGCAAGGGAGTGGACTGCACTGTGGAAGAAAGAGAGGTTGAATTTATTACTTCTTTACTTAATGCTGTTAAGTAGAAGTTATTCATGGAATATCCATATAGGTGGAGTTGTTGGTAGAGCTGGAAATACTTAGTTTTAATTTACTAAAGATATTTAAGAAGACATTGTGAGGAAAAAAAAGAGGAAATTAATTTTCAAATGACAAGTGGCTGTGAGGTGAGTGTCCAGCTGAATTTTGGAAAATCTGGATCCAAATCTCTTGGGCCATGGAAAGCTCTATCTCTTCTTAAAATCTTTATTTTATGTCCCCAAGGGTCTCCCTGTGCTTGTTTTATTTATAGACCATATGGGCTTTTTCAGGAGGGGCAGGGTAGGCGTCTTCCTCTGGTTATGAAGTAACAGGACCCCCACCATAAAGGGGGTTTTGGAAGTGCTACAGTGGTGTAAATTAGCAAAACCAACTTTCTGGCCAGTAGGTATGGGTTCCAATCCATTACTCATAGGCTAAATAGCCCATAATCATATAACCAGTTTTACAAGCAAAGCTTTTTCAAACACATATTTATCTGGTATGCATTTTTCTGTCAAAGAGAGGAAACGCTTTTTTTGTTTTAATAAATAAATAGATAAATAAATGCACTTCTGCACTGCATGGAACATTTACACCTGAGCTTGTGATATACTGAAGATGGGAGCAGGTGCATGACTTCTGCAGCACTGCTGGGAAACACTGGACCAAAGCGCCTGTGAAGATCACTGAAAAAAAGACCTATTATTGGTGGCACCAGTCCCAGGTATGACAGCAGAGAGTCTGGCTCATTATACTTTCAAAGTCATTAAATTACACTTTCAAGGTCACTAAACCAAGGTCACTAAAGACAGCAAATAGAGAAAATGGAGAAAAAAAATATTCTAGAGCAGCTCAACTGGAGCAAATGAATAAGGAAGCAACTTTTTTTACTATCCATTTTGCATGAATAAACCCTTTCAAAGTCAGCAATCATTGGTCTAACAGGTTTAGCCCCACTTAAGACAAGTTTAAGGTTGCAACTTGGTTTCAAAATGCAGAAATTGACATTTTCTAAATTCCTAAAAACCAGTATGTTCAAATGTGTTCTCTTTACCTCTGGTTATGAGCTATTCCCAAACAAAACTATAGGGGGACCAGAGAGGATGTGGAGTCTCCATCCCTGGAGTTATCAAAACCCACAGGCATGGACCTGGGCAACCTGCTCTGTTTTCCCCTACTTTTGAGTAGGGCATTGGAAAAGACAACCTCCAGAGTTGACTGCCAGCCTGTGCAACTCTGTGAGCCTGGGGCTGTATCCCATGCTGTTTGAAACAATATTTGAAGAACATTGCTTCCTGGGACTTCTGAGTGGTTTAGAATTTACCCAGACAAGAATTTAACTCTGCTATGCTTTTGTTGTGGGTTAACTCCAGCACATAGCTGAGCCCTACACAGACCCTCGCTCACCCCTACCCAGGCTGAACAAGGGGGAGAATGGCAAAGGAATAAGTCAGAAAACTCACAGGTTGAGATAAAGACAATTTAATATATAAAGAAAAAGCTGCATGTGCAAGCAGAGCAGAGTAAGGAATGCATTCAGCACTTTCTACTGGCAGGCAGGTGTTTAAACATCCCCAGGACAGCAAGGCTAGAACACATGTAACGGCTACTTGGGAATACAAACACTTTATCCCCAAAGTCCTCCCTTCTTCCTCCTTTCACTCAGGTTTTATTGCTGTTCACAATGTCATGGGTCCCAGCTGTGCCCCCTCCCAACTGGAATTGCCACCCCAGCCTACACACTGGTGGGCAGCATGAGAAACAAAGCTTCAACGCTAGGCAGGCACTGCTCAGCAGTAGCTAAAACATGGGCCTGTTATCAGCACTGCTTTAGCCACAGATCCAAAGCAGAGCACCATAAAAGCCACCACAAAAAAAAAAAAAAAATAAATTACATGTATCCCAGCCAAAGCCAGTATACCAGTTCTTTTTATTACCACAATGCTCATCTTCTTCAACTATCTCCTGTGGTCACTTCATGTTCAGTCAGCAAAGCCCGTATTTGATACTTATTCCAGCATTTTTACTTCATTTAAAGAGCAATTCCAACGACCTAGTTCCATATTTTATTAAAACAAATAATTTCTTTCTGTGCATCGGATGTATTTAGCAACTCTGCAGTTGTAAAAGTCTTTGCCAAAAGAAACCCCATAGCTGACTGGTGTCATCACACTTAACAGTTCCAGCAAGAGGAGCTCTTAGCTACTGGCTTATTTCCATTCTCTCTTGAATACCTATAAAACAGGAGGCAGTTATTTAACACGTAAAGGGTACAAGCAGGAATGGAAACTGGGTTTAGGCTTCCCTACTTTGCCTGGTATCAGGCTGTTGTGCTACAGATAACCACGAGCCACTGCATATCCCACAGCAGCATTGCCTGAAGCTTTCTAAAGCTATTGTAGATCACAAATTCACAGGGGTCATGTGAAAGGAAGAGATCTGTGTTGCACATATTTTTCACTCACTGTGCTAACGAGAAGAAATACTGATTAAAAAACCAAAAAGAAAATAAAAGGAAATTAGAAGGTGCTCAGTGGAGAAGAGAGAAAAGGTGACTGGGGCCAACTCAGCAACAAACGGAAGGGGAAACTCAGACATTAATGCAAGAGACTATTAGTGACTGCATGGAGCAGTGGAAAGCTGTTGGATGGCTGAGGGCAACCAAAACACCCCGAAGAGAGAAATCTAGTGATTCCCAGCCTCCTCCTGTGGTTTATTGCCTGGTGTATAATGTCCTGAATACATTAGATATTACAGACTCATTCATCACAAATGCACTTTAATGGAACAAAGGGCAGGGGCAAAATTAATGCTGGGGAGAAGGAATGGCCTAAGTGTGTGTGTAAGGGGAGAGATGATTATTTCTGTTTTAGCTTAAATTGAAAGATTGCTCTATTTTTGTGTATGCAAATCTTTTCACTAATAGCTACTGGAAAACCACAAAAGTAAGCAAACAATACAGAATTCCTGGATTTAAGAGCATACAGATGATGGTTATCATAAAGCTCAATTGAAAAATCCCAGATATACTAGATAAACATTAGGAGATGGTTTTAAACTAACAAAACAAAGAAAAAAAATAAAGATGCTAAAAGACACAATTCATCCCTGTTGTGAGAATACCGTAATACTTAGCCACAAAAAGGGGACTTAAGCACACAGAAGGAGCTGTATTCCAACCTATTTCATTTTGCTTCGCCAATTTAAATCAGATTTTTAATGTACCTTTTGAAAATTTTGAGAAAATTGGATGTAGGAGAGCTAACAAGAGACTCACTTGCAATTGGGACTTTATGAGATGTCAGAAAAACAAATGTGGTAAAGACTTTGGAGATCACTAGGGTCTCCAATTGACTCACTGAAGAAACTGTAAGCAAACACTATAGGAACCAGTAAGTCCCATTAGAGGCTGTATGCATGCTTCCAACTTCCTCTGCACACAAAAGCAGCTCAGAAAAAAAAAATTAAAAAAATCCATATTTATGAAATCTGAATTCACTTCAGAATATTTTAATAACAATAATAGCTTGATTAAGATCTAAGTGAAAATATGAAGCTCTAAAATGAGTTATTTTAATAGTACATAATTTTCCCTTTTGAAGTTTTGCCTAGAAAGAAGTTAATCCTCATGGACTAAAGAACACAATACACATAGGAAAGATCTTTTGAATGGTTATTCATTTCTGTAATGTTAATGACACACATGCAATTGTGAAGGCCCTACCCACACAATTAAGATGGCAAAATCAAGCTCTCTTAAACCCAGGTATTGCCAAAACTCAGACTGCCTCTACAATTGCTGTTCAGCCCCCTTCCATGCAAGTTCTGTGATAATACCATTGATTTATGGGTAAAAGCTACTCTTTTTTTTACAATGGAGTCTGACTTTAAGTACAGAATTGACTGTTCAGAGAGGTCAATAGATATAAGAAATATAGTCTTCACAATTCAGCTAGTGACCTACTTATTACCCACCATCCAAAGCCTACAGAGAATCGAGTTTCTGCATGTGAAGGGAAGCTGCGGGAAAGAAAATGATGAGATCATGCCATTGAAGAAGGAACTGTAATCTACACAACATAAGAGGACTAAATTAGAGATGCTCACAACCACCTCAAGAGTTCCATTTTCAAGCACTTCAGTATTTCCTAAGTATATTTCATCTAATGATCTGATTTCTGAATGTTATTTCCTGGGTTTTCTTTATGTCTGAAGACCCAGTAATAAGCCACCATCAAGAACAGGGCTGAATGCTGATATGCACTACTGCCATATAATTGAACAATTATAATTAATAACAGAGGATTTATAATAAGGGTTATTCTTTCTCCAACATATGTCCTGCGTCAAAATGATGAAGTAGAAGAAATTGGCAAGGATACCCAGCCCAAATCTCTCTACTCATGCCCCATGAGAAGATGTGTGTTCCCACAGACCCAAGCTGACTAAACACTGTTGTTTAGGTCTGGCCTGGGAGCATGACTTCCCAAAGGCTAAGCTGAACCAAAGTTTCACAGCCACTGAAAAGAAATATTTGCTCTCCCCCCCATCCCCATTGCTTCTCCTCCATCCTCCTCATTACAGAGGACAGACTCCTCTGGCTCCAAGGTGCTCCCTCTGCTTGAATTTCGGCAGCTTCCTATGCATAGCGGAAGACCTACAGCTTTCCCAGATAGGTCAAAAGACATTTTTACAGTGCGAAGCGTTCAGCAACCCAAATGCAGGGTTGCTCCCTGCTAATTCTAGAATGTCTGGCCCAGATGGCAGTGTCACAAAAGCACTGTTCATTCATATCTGTGATGGGAGTTTATATTTCCATACATTTATGTCTTTGGATTTCAGGCAACCACTTGTGAGAGTCATGATATTATCTCAGCACTGGTGTCACATAAGCTCATATTTATAGGGATTTATTCCTTGGCCATCTCAGAAGGAAATGATCTAATTACAGGCTAATATAGTAGGATCATTATTATGTTAGCTGCCCAAGCCTTCTCATTATAAGACCCCCTTTTGCATTGCCTATAATTTTGCAGTTTTAACTCTTTGACCGAATTTCTTTCATCCCATGAGACTTCTTCAGTCTTTTTTAAAAGTAAAATTTTCTGCCAAATCCCATACTAATTCCCAAGAATGCAGCTGAAAAGAGAGATGCTATTTTCCTAATGCCAAGTCTTCCATATGAAAACTCTAGCCTACATGCAGCTTTGAGAAGCTTTCCAGAAGACCCCTGGGTTGCAGGGGGATTTACAGGATCCTCCTTTGAAAATCAAATGCAACTTAGTGATGCAGCAGAAGTCTAGAAAAACTGCAGTTTGCACACATTCAGTAGAGACCTGCCAGAACTTCATAATGCAGCTCTTCAGAGATGCTGTCTACAAGGAGCACACTAAACTTTACAAGGCTTTTCTGTGGCAGGAAGGGTTATAACCTAATACCACTAATAATTGCTCCTTCAGATTAAGTTGCAGGTCTGTGCAACAGATTTAACATTTCTAGCATGCTGATAAATCCTGTTATTGTCAGGACAATTATACAGTTGAATTGTCCTTGTTTGCATCTTTCATAAGCTTAAGAATTTTGGCATAAAACTCTCTCTCTCAAAAAAACAAAGGCAAAACAACAGTATAAAACCCACGCAAAGTGAGTATTATTATCCCAATTATACAGATTTGCATCTGAGATGTGAAGTTTACATATGTAAAGTTTAAAGCCAAATGTATCCATTGGCTTTTGGGTATCCAGCCAAAAAAACCCAGATTTGGTTTTTAAAAATCTTAATTTTTCTGATCACATGACTTGACACAGCTGTAGCTGTGTGTTCTCAGAATCCTGCAAAGCTGTGTCAGGTCTCAGGTCAGGCACTCAAAAAATAGGGAACGTGCAAGAGGAAGACCACCTGCAAAGAACATGGAAACAAAAATGATCTCTCACAGTCCGTAGCTGAACTTGCATTTCATAGGGGCGTACAGCTAGCATGTGAAAGGGACTTCCTGACTTGAGAACTGACTTACAGTAATATCCTTTTAACACAGTTTACCCACCAAGATTAAACTTCATATGATATAAATAGACATATTCATTTCCCCAAAAGTATTTGGTCAGACCCATTTCAAACAGCTTAGTCTTCCTGTGGATTTTCTCTCGTTTGTTTATACAACCAAAATTGTAGAAAATTATTAGCATATTTTATCTTGAAAAAGTTTCACCACTGTTTGCACAGTAATTATGGCAAGTATTTGTATAACAAAGATGTTATATAAATACAAAGATAATAATACTTTCAGTCTAAGATTAAACCTTTCATCATGGTGTATTATACGGCAATTAATACTTTCTATTTCAGGAAAACTGATGTCTAGCTAACAGTAAGAAAAGTATTACACTGTGAACTCGAGTACTAGAAAAAGTTGATGACAACTGGATATAATGGTAGTCACACATTATTAAAATTAAGCAGAGAAAATAAAATGCATAATATTTTCTTTAAAACTGTTGAGCCATATTAGCAAACAGACAATCACCTGCAATTAAGATAAACACAGCATCCTCTTTGCACTGTTGTGTTTACAGTACTTTCAAATAGCACATATGTTTTGTGCTTTTATCAAGTGTGCTTAGATCCTTTCCTCCTAATGAACAATTGTATGCATGGTAGTTGAGAAGCAAAACAAGACTAAGTTAAATACACTCTGGCTGCCTTAACTCAGAATTCCCTTGTATTTATGGTTTTATATTAAATCCCTAAGGTTATTTTAAAATTGTTTTCAGTGTTATTTTATCATTAATCTTATTATCATCCAAAAAAACCTGGCTGCAAATGATTGCTTTGAGGATTGGCAAACACATTTGTACAGCTTGGAACAATTTATTGAAAACATAAGAGAACATGCTGTCTTAAAATGCTGTTGTTCAGAAATGTTCATTTCTTGAATTTCCATTCTATTTATGGAATCTGAAGACAGGAAAAATACAATTTAAAGTACACCTACAGGTCACATACCTTTTTTTTGACCACCTTATTTTAACCTCAAGAAAAGGGATCTTCATTGTCTAGCCGTGACTTTGCAATGGAATCCTCAGGGGCGGCACACAGCCGCACACCAGCCAAGTTAACATACCTTTTCAAAATACTTGATATTTTCTCCAGGGGAGGAACCTGTAGCCAGTCATGTTGTAAACTAGCAAACATTGGCTTAACAATGAGAAGAATTTTAGTTTCAGTTTTAGCCAAATATATTTCTGTGGGCATTTTAGGTATAATGAAGACTTATGGCAATGCATTTCTTTATTTCCCCCCTCCCTCCCATAGGTTTGCCATCTCTACAATACTTCAGTCATTTGCACATTTACATAACTCCCCAAGATGAAATATCATTATTTTTGCTATCTCACAGCTGGTGAAAATGAGCTACAGAGTTACACAGAGCACACCTAGAAGAGCAGAAGATGAAATCCCAAAAGGTGAGTCCCAGTTCAAATAAGATGAAATTTGCTCTTCCACATCTGTAATTGAAGCTCCAGGGGCCAGATCAAGTCACTAACAATTATTAGTCACTGACAGTTATTAACATGTGAGTCCACACATCCTCCCCACAGCTCACCAATATTCACAGAATCACAGAATCCTAAGGGTTGGAAGGGACCTCGGAAGATCATCGAGTCCAATCCCCCTGCGAGAGCAGGGTAACCTAAATTACATCACACAGGAACCTGTCCGGAAGGGCCTTGAATATCTCCAACGTAGGAGACTCCACAACCCCCCTGGGCAACCTGTTCCAG
>NDXB01003744.1:60520-82141 GCA_002631895.1 Agapornis roseicollis | reverse complement strand
TATACAAACTTTTTTTCTTTTTTTTTTTTTTTTTTTTTTTTTTTAGTTTTGCATCTCTGTTAAGACTTCTTTGACAGTTGTTTCCCCTTTTAAAGTAAACAGCCCATCCAAATAGAAAACTTTGTCAATAGACTTTGCTAACCTGAAACACAGAGGAGATAGGAGAAGTGCCTTTTTTGCAAGGACAAAGATGCCAGTGCTAAATCCATTGACCCTTATTGTTGTCACGTTGAGTGCAAATTGAAAACATACATATATGTATGTGATACATGCATAAGACACACAATTCTTGTGATAGACCTACTACCAGGCTGTATTTTTTTGGCAAAAAACTGACTGTTGTGAAGTTTTCTCAATGTAAAAGTATTGTTATTACTTTTTAAAAGATTTTTCAAAGCAGCTTTTTAAAACTGCTATTTCTCTGGTGCAACTGACAGGAGGAACTAGACAGGAACCCTTATGAAGGTGGATGCTAGAGTAAGGAAGAGAATGGCATCACTTACATACCTACCTAACTACCTGCTTACTAGGAAAACCAGAAATAATATAACATAGATCATATATTTGATTAGGATATTACAGCTCTGGTCAGTGATGATTTATATAACAACTTGCTCCCATATTGCTAATATTTTATGGTGATATAATATGACATATTAACAAATCCATCAGTTTTTCAAAAACTAGCAAAGATCCAAGGAGGCTTCGCTGGGCTCATCACATGAGCTTTGCTGAGGTCTCTACAAAGCTGTGGTCTACATGGGGTAGGGTTAGGGCTAAACAGAGATAATCCTGTCAAGACTTTAAGATGTTTTCAGAACCTCAAACCAGGGCACAGTACAGCAGATTATCCCCTGGCCTTTCACCTCCAAGGCAAGCAGACATAGTATTGAGAGGTGAGACATAGCTTTTAAAAAGCATATATTAGAAGTTTTTAAACTGACTGGTATTAGCCCTACTCTTGCAAATTTTCTGCAACCTTTGGATGACACTGTTATTCATCTGGCACAGACAGGCTATATTTTTTTACCTCCCCCATAACTTTGTACCATCACTTGTAACAGTGGTTTATTTTTCCTGATACTTTCAAGATGGCTTTTGTTTAGCATTGTTTTGCTTTTACATTAAATTTTTTTACATTTTCTTTTTTTTTTTTTTTTTAAAAAAATAGGAAACTATCTTATTTTGGCTTTCTGATTTTGTATTTTAGAAATGATATAAACTGGGAGCACTGGGAGGTGTAGAATTTCCTTTTTTTTTTTTTTTTTTTTTTAAAAAAATAGGAAACTTTTTTTTTTTTGCTTTTAGATTTTTTTTTTTTGAAATGAAATTAACTGGGAGCACTGGGAGGTGTAAAATTTCCTTTTTTTTTTTTTTCTTTTTCAATTTTTAAGCTATCAGTAGCTCCTAGTTTGAGTATATTAAACATCTTCAGAAAGAATATCTCTAGAGATCTACCACAGGATGGTTCTTCTGAAGTCAAAAATACAAGATTGTAATGCCTCCTGTTCTTGTCATCTCAAATTCTATATATCGTCATTCAGTCTTTTTTGTTATTTCTAAACCACTTACAGAAACTCTGGAACTCAATAAGTACATGACATAGATGTGTGAACACACAACTTACATAAGCAGAGCATGTTAAAAGGGGACAAAATTCCTATTTTATATCAGACTTGTGAATTCTGTCTTGACTAGTCCTCTAACATAGTCTACTCTCTTAACGAGTTCTATTCAGGGACATCAGAAGAGCTTGGGGTCTTCAATAAGAGTTTAAGCATGGAGAAGTCTAACTATGAAGCATATTTCTGCCTGAGCTCTGGAAAGATCATCCTGAATAGCAAGGAGGGTAGATTGGACACATCTAGAAAACAGGATAGTGACAAGGTGAGGTTGTTATCATTGACAGACCAGTGGAGAATACAATGAAGGTAGATCAATAGGGAGAAGTAAAATTGTACCAGCTTTTGATATGCATTGTAACAGTGTTAGTCTAGCATAGTGGGAAGAAAAAACTGTGACACCCTTTCAAGGAGATGGGTGTGCTGCTCAGCTGATAAGCTGATCTCAGTATGGACTGAGTTGAGAAATACCTACCTTAGGAAGAACATGGTGCTGCACACATCGAGGTGTGACATGGTGATTGCTTCAACTGCAAATGGCAGGGTGGAAGAAATCATTATAGACATCCTGAGAAAAAGGAAAAGTAGCTGTATTTGACTGCCACATGTAATCCTTTCAGGTGTGACATTCTTACAACAAAAATGTGTGAAAAATCCTCTCTTTCCTTGAAAGAAATTTTTTTGTTTGGCAAAAAGCACTTCTGTCTCTTTCATGTTAACTACAAAGGAATTAAATACCTATGCAAATTTTTGAAGCTGCCTCAAAGGAATGAATTTCTCTGTGCTGCAGCTTGCACCTCCTTACAGAAATTATGGTACAGCTGTACTTCATTTTTTTTTCAAGTGTTGTGCTAATCATCTCGATAATAGGGTTTTCCTGAACTGCGTTGAGACCAATATCAATGCAGCTGTCAAAAGTTAATATGTTAAAAATAAATTAAAAAAAAATTGATGAAAAGAAACACCCAAAATTAAAGACACAATTCTATAGAGAGTGCCTCAAAAAATTCCTAACCCTTGGATTGTTAGAAACTGTGATGAAAGGGCAAGGATTTTATTACCCTAAACACGATATTTTCTACTAGTGGTCACTACTGGAGACAGAATAACTAAGCCATCGATATGATCCAGTTTTGTTGCTCGCTCTTTCTTACTCAAAAAATGTGGAATTAAATGCACGTTATAAATCATCCAACATCTGGTTTGGTCACCTAAAGCAGTATATGTATTGATCGAACTACTTTTGTGATATGCCTCTGTTCTACAGTCTCTTACTTCTGTTATTGATTATTGTATTTGTAAAATGATCATGTGTGACTGCAAAATTAACATTGATAATATTATAAATTGAATATTAAACTAATTTTCCAATGTGTCCAGCACTTTTGACCTGATCCACTTTGATTTATGTTCAACCTGGAGTATGTGTAAGTTACATTGCTTTTCCACAATAGGACTTTTCAAGATTTCAGTGCTCTACAAGACCTTGTTTTGTTGAACCAGAGGCCCAGGTCATCTTTGTTTACAAGTCAAATTAAGTTCTAAAGATTAAGCACTTTGTTGGATTAGGGACTAGAATACACCCATTTTACAGGATAAGTCTTCCAGTTTGCATGGTATGTCTGGTAAACAAGCTTTCAAAACCAGATGATTAAAGATATAATTATTCCCAAGCTTGCTACTGACATCACCAAATATCCAGATCCTTCTGAATTTCAATGTTGTGAAACATACATGTAGAACAGCATTCAGAAATGTCCTACAGGGCTAAAAGCACCATTTTTGGAAATGAAGGTTCCTATCACTAGGTCCGTTACCTAAAAATTAAAGTCACATATATGTGACTTGGAGAAAATCTGTGGAAAACTAAAGGAAATGTATGTTCATCCTCTCAAGTGAATTAATTCTGGAGGATTTCTCTGAGACACTGAGAGCACTCAGTTCCCACTGAAATAACTGCTGAAGGAGGAACAATTTCTTTAACAAAATATTGAATGAAATTCTATTTTAAACACATATGTTGTGGATGTTTGTGAAGATCCTTTGGAAAAGTGTGAAAATCAACTGTAATAGTTTTTATAGTAAAGCAAATAGAAGTATATATATTATATATGTACACATCTATAGTATAAAAGCAGTGATCATTTTTCTTGTTAATCTCATTAAAATATGGAACATATTGCTCATACTGATGGAGTAGTTCCCAGTGAAGTTTCTTTTATGACAAGATGTTTCTTATAATGTCATTTAAAACTATACAGTTTCCACCTGAGAGTCCTTTAAACAGTTCAGGATTTGTCTATAAAGTGAAAGTTTGGCCCAAAGTCGATTGCTATTTTCTCAGCTGTATTCTTATCTGTGTGTAGCTTTCCTTAGCTGTTTGTGAATTTCCTAATTATTTACATGTGAAAAGTAACAGAAACAATACACTTGATCTTACCTACCATTCATCTTGCCTTCAACCTTTTCCTTCTCCTTCACCCAGAAAAGTGAGTCCAGAAAGAAAGCTTCTGTTCTCTTATACCATCGTTAACTACACTCATAATTAGATGAAAAATAGCATCTTTCAGGAAGAAGTGTAGATGTTTCCACCCAAGAAACAAATCACTTTCATGACCTATAAAAGACTGAAAAACAGATTTCTGTTAGAGCTCATCATTCAGTAGTTTGACAGATATTAGCAGGGAGTTGTTCTTTGCACACATCTGTCTTGCTGGATGTGTTATATCCAGACAGTGGACATTAATCTGTAGTATGCACTTCTGATCTTTGCAGTAGTTACTGCTTTGTAAATTTACAGTAAACATAAATAGCAGACCCTCAATAAACATGAAAGTTGTCTTACTCAATTCAGTGATGGACATTAAAAGCAGAAGAATTTGACATCTCTCATCCAGTTGGTAACAAAAGAAGAATTCCAGGGCCACTAAGAGAAAATGAATCTGAATTATTTTAGTTTTATAAAAAGACTTGCTGCCTGTGCCAGTCTCCTCTTTTGAAATTGCAGTAAATAGGTCATGTAAATATGGTATTTTCAGAGGTCTTCACTGATGTAGCTGGGTGAGTCAGAGGAAGGAGTGAGCACATATCCATCTTTAGGTAAATCATATATCAATAAATTCTGTGCATTAGTAAAGGTGCACAATTGTAAATAGTACCATGAAGTGGTAAAAGTTGATGTATGATAACATAAGCAAACCACTGAGCTTTGATTTTACATTTTGATTTTACAGCCATTTTTACAGAAGAAAGTTTCTTAATGGAAGAATGACAAGCACTAGTTTTACACCACTATCATTACTGGGATAAGACTTTATATTGCTACAGCTAAAGTTTTAAAAAACATAGATTATAATGTGCATGTGTATACTCATCTATTATGTTGTTATTTCACCATTTTAGTAAGGATTTTTTTTTTGGAGTACAGACCTTTTAGGCCTTTTGATTCCTTGTGAACAGTTCAGAGCTGAGCCAGGATGTAAGGGGAATTGAGGAAGTCAAACTTGTGGGACACTGTAGCACAAGCTGTTGTTATCAAGCAAAATATTTCTATAGCAGCATAGAATGCTAGAAGTGAAAACAGGAAAACATTTATAAAGGGAAATATTTCTCAAGACATATTTTATATGTCCTTTGCCTTGGGTACCAATCCTCCACATTTAGGATTTCTCTTATGCTGAGCAAGACCTTTCTTCCTTTTCTTTGTCCAAGGAACAAAACTTGTCCATGTGCCTGCTCAAAGGGAGCGCTATTATGCAACTTACATGCAGCCTACTTATCTCATCCAGTCCAACCTTATTTTCATAACACACTGCAACAGATTACATCATTATGTCATTTTCTACTGCTCCATTCCTCTTGCTTTTGAAGTGATTTAGCCTAGATGGAAGTTTAACAATGAATTGTTCATTCCCCCCTTTATTATGTGACTGTTTCTTTAAGAGTTACTTATCACCATATGTATCTGTCTCTGATCATATGCTACAGAGACAGCAAAGAGTGTTGATTGCATAGAAGGACAGGGGTGACTGGGAAAATGAAGAAATCAAGTTCCACAAGCAGTGACTGAAAGAATGGAAAAGCAAAAGAAGTCATTAAGAAAAAAACAAAAGAAGAAAATATGAGGAATGTAAAATGAGAGAACAAAAATCTAGTCTATCTCTGCCTTGTCTCCTTCCAGCTCTATTCCAATCTCCCTCAAGCCTCTGGATAAAACCTGACAGATCAAACCTGCCAAGTCAGATGGAAATTATCTGATGCAAAATTATTAAAAAAAGAAAAAGAAAAATAAAAGAAAAATAGTTATAAATAATCTAAGTGAAGTGCAAAAATAAACACAAAGATAATTATAAATGCTACTAGTTTAGTCTCTAAGCCTGAAAAGGACTGTTCATTTGCATATCTATGCACACCATGAATAAACCCTTTGACATTTATGGACCTAATAGTAAGCATGCAGACCTCTTCTTTGCAGGGTCATGGTTTTACATTGTAGACAGAGCAGAGATCAGTCGTGCAAAACCATAAGCTGAGTTGGATTCTACTCTTATTTTGGTAAACATCCCAAATATGAGACATGTTACAGAAAATTCAACTTCACTGCTTTTTTGTTTTTATTAAATCTAACAATTTTTATTCAGCAGGGTATTAGCTTAGAAATCTTGTGCACAGAATCTGTGTATTTCAAAAGAACCAAAACATTTTCTCATGTTACAGTAATCCACAGGTTGCTTCCACAACAGCTGTGAAGATGAATTAGTTCTCACAGTGTACTTCACTGCTGATGTTTTGGTTAGTATGCTGGGGTGCATGCTCAAACCTTTTTCAAGTTGTTTTCCTCTTCTCTGGGTAAATGCTGTAATCATGAAGATAACACACAAAAGGCACCACAACTGTATGAAGGTAATGTTATGTAAGTGAGTATAAGCTCATACCTACATTGTAAGAACACTTTGTAGGTGACTTTCAGTAGACCTCTGATTTCCAGCAAACCTTAGGCATCTCCTTCATCTGGACACTTTGTTTCTGATCATATTTAGGAGGACTAGGAGCTTTGTAATCCAAAATCAAAAAATAAATTTCAGGGGTGTATTTGAATGAAGATGTTTGATTTACTCCATAAGAAGGGGCTTGGAAAAGTTTTAGCTGGACTCACTACTACCCTATATGTCATTGTGAATGACATGAGAAATTAACTGCCAGGAGGCATGATATCTCTTGTCTCCTGCAGACAGTTTCATAGTTCTTGTTATGATAAATTTTTTGATGGACATGTGTGTTCCAATTAAGGCTGGATTGTTAAAACACATTTGCACCAGGAAGGAATAGGTTACTGTAGTCATGAACACTGCCTGGGTAAGACTTATGGAGAGAGGTAATATATTCTCTTAAGTAATCTTGTGTAATTGGAAAAATTAGGCAAGCTTTTAGGCAAAAGCACTCCCTCAGCTCTAAACAACTTAAAAAACAAAATAAAAAAATTATGTAACTAGATACATTATTTTATTTACCATATTCCCCACATGTTTAGTACATTTGTTACATTTACAATACTTGTATTTAACTCCACTCATATACTTCGTCCTACCTAAATGGAGGAAAATAAGGCAAATTTTGGTCAGTTTTATTCACCAAAATGTTAGTTAAATGAGAGGAACATGGTTGGTAGTGTCAAAAAAAAAGAGCTCCTCCTCTTTTTATCTATTATTAGAGGAAATAATATGAGGGTAAAATGCCAGAAATCCTAAGGTGAGTACTTACTAAGTTGTGGCTAGGCAAAGCACTAATAACATATGCAAGCTTGCTAAATACTACCTTGGCTGTACATCCATTTCCCCTGTGATTTAAACAGAAGAGTGTACAGGCATGAGTCTAGCAATATTCTGTAACACTCAAATTTCTTAGATGTTTTTGGGTGGGGTAAGGGTTTTGGGTTGCTTCATTTAACCATACCATTCATTACTGTTGGTGATTTCAGATTCTGAGTTGTTGCATAACCATACCATAAAACCCAAACAATGGAATCAGGTAGAAATGGATGCAGTTATTACATTCTTTCAGAGATCCCAGGAGCTTCCCAAATTCATTCCCATTTGTCATAAGCAAGTCTATTTTATTTTGAAATATACTTTATACGCTGATTTTGAAAAGTCCTTGAGTTCCTTTGGTGAGCAAAAGTGAAAATTAGATCAAGAAGAGTTATGAATGTATTTTTCATTTAAAGTAGCTCTATATAATACATAAGAGAGCCACCATTTTTTCATAAATCCCAGTGTTTCTGTGCAAGTTTCTTTCTTTATCCAATGTTGTATTTAAAAGGATGAAAAATGGACCTCTTTGTCCATAAAAATACTTAGATCATATATTCTTAGACTATATTTAATGTATTCTTATTAAAGAGTCATAGCTACTCTCAAATTCTTTAGCTAACCTTAGCTGATCCTTTAGGGGCATCAAATCTGTCATGTGAACTTCCACAGAAGGAGGCAAATCTCTGCCTACAGAGAGCTGCAAATCCAGGTAGGATGCAACCCCTCCGCTATATGGACAGGGGGCCTATTTTTCACATTGAGGCACTATAACAAATCATATGACTTTTACAGCTGTTGTATATATGAACCCCCACACTGAGTTCAATGTCTCAGTCCCTTCAAGAGTGCAACTTAAGCCTAGAGAAGACAAAGCTTTTCATTAATTTCAGAAAGATTTTTCTTATCCTTAATTAGCAAAAATTTTATCCATTCACAACTGTTGTAGCCGGGAAATATGTTTTTTATGTTAACAAATTTCAGTAACAGTATAATTGGGGATCAAGACCCTTTTTTTTTTCCCCCCTTTCTTTTTTCAGTGCAGCAGAAAGCTTGAATCCCTGCTAGCACACTGAGTAAACCATCTCATTCTTTGTATTTTGACCATCACTTTTCATCTTTTTTTCTTCCTAGAACTTTTATTATCTATTTTGCAGAATAATATTATTTCTTCCTTTCATGCCTATCTGTCCACCCATATGCTTATTTTAGCTACATTTCCTTTCACTCTGTTGGGTCCTGTGTATCTTCACCGCACCTCAGGCATGTATCCTTCAACAAGATTTACTATGTGAATCATTTTGAATACCTTCAAAATAGTGGTATAAGAAAATTGGATTCCTACATTTTGGTGAGTACTATAAAATTATTTATAAGGTTAAAAATGAACATAATGCCCTAACAGGGTCTTCAGGCTTCAGGTAGGATTTCAAAGAATAAAAGCTAAAGTATAGTTTATATCTAGAAGTTTAAGTACCAACCAAAGCTGTTCTAACTGGTAGGTGGAAAGTGTGCCCTTCTCCTTGGCTGCTGGGAAAAAAAGGAGGCTGCACATGGGCCAGATGGGGCCTGAGGACTTCACACCACACACCTATTCTGCCTGAAAGGGTGACCAGAAGCTGGGGGCACATGCATGTACAAGATAAGTGAGAGTACTCATACAAGTGCAGCAACTTTCCTCTAGCATGTGTTAGTTGATTCTCTAAGTAGATTCTCAGAGGAAAAAAAAAATAAGTCAAAGAACGTTTTCCTACTGTTAAGCTCTTACTGCATACACACAGTGGTGGAAGTTGGCATTAAACCTAGGGAAATGAGAGAGAGAGAGAGAGTGCAATCTGACCTTTGCTTCTTCCCTTAAATAATTTTATCTTTGCTTGTGTTAACTACTAGATGGAGAGCCGTAATAGTACTTCTGGTTATTGCCTATTGCTCAGCTTAAAGAACTCTTTCAGGAGCAGCTTTTGGCATGATACCTGCCTTAGGAAAAGCCATGCGGGTGGAAGACAGCACCAGCAGTGTGGAGAAGGCTGCACTCCTCAGCTCCCCATGCTCCTATTTAGCTTGGCTTGGTTTCTTTGAGCTGTTTTGATAGCCCCACTGGGACAATAACATCCAATTTGCTGGTGCTGAGGAGCTCTGCGTGGTCCCTTCTACTGGGGTTCAGCAAAAGAGTGGCCAAGGGCCTGTCACTGTGCCACCTGCTCCGGGAGGGCTGGCCAGCACGAGAGCCTGGCACAAAGCCAGGCACAAAGCCAGGCAAAGAGCTGTCTGTGGATGCTGAATGAGGAGGAAAAGCCATGCTGGAGCTCTAGATGATGAGCCTTTTTACTACATACAGCTGGTGCTGCCTCTCCTCTTTCCAGTGTACATCTCTGTGGTGGGTAGTGCTGCCTGCTGGGGTGACAGTGAGGGAGGCTGGTGGCTGGTTTCCAGGTTTCTCTTTGGGGCAGCATGCTCCATCCCATACCTCTAGCTCATGGAAATGCCTAGGTGCCACATTTTTTACTTTTGTGTTTCTTATGGCTACCAGTAGCTGCTTCCAGAAAGTACTGATGTTGATATAAAGTTAATTATATTGGAGGTACAAGAGATGCTCTGTATTGTAGATATACATGATTTTTTGTCTCTACCCAAGAAAATGTATTTTCTTTACATAAATGGATGCTTCTTTCTCCACAATTGCTGATATAGCTTTGTTTATTTATACTTATAATTTATATTTAAAATATATTAGTCAATATAGAGCTGTTTAACTTCCAGTATTGACCTCTATCAGTGAGAAAAATATACTTACAGTATAAAGAAATCTCATCTTAGTCTTGCCAGAACAGTCTGCCAAAGAATTTAGATACTTTGATCAGACTTCAAATTCAGGAATATGACTACAAAAAATGAATGAATGACAACACATCCACTTTATGTGCTGGAGAAAATGGAAATTAGCTTAAAACAACTAAAATCTCTTCTAAAAAGGAATTGTCGATGACCATTGAAGCAGCAGCAGTTGCGTGAGTAACCGTATGTGATGTAATTGCCTTGTATTTTAAAAATTGCAGTTTCACAAAGATGATTTTGTTTCCTCCCCTTAGTAAAAATGTTCTTTTATTAAAGTTTATTGACCTCACTTGTGTCAAATCACCACAATCTCCCTTGCTAAGTCATAGTCCCATTTAGTAACCACTACATGTTCTTTTTTCACACAATTGAAAGTGCCTATAATCTATTTCGGAACAGGCTTCAGTCCAGAAATATGTTTTACTTTATTATTTTCTCCTCTCTCTGGGGATGCCTTCACAAAACAGTAAAGCCCAAAGACTTCCTGAAGGCTAATCCTTTTCTGGGTCATATGATTCTTTTCAGATTCCATCTTGAGAGAGTTTTCTTATAACAATAGGTTCTGCTGTCTGCGAACTGGAGAAAATCCTGTTGCTTTAGTGCTAACAATGAGTGGAATTTTAGTGCAGGAGGAGTGTTTGCTTAATACAATAGAAGTTGGTACAGACTGGACTCACAAGTGTCAAGTAAACAGTGTGGGAAAATCTATACTACTGAAACTGAGTCAACAAGGTGTTGAACACCTAAATGTGACTGAACTGTAACTGCAATAACTATCTGGTTGACTTCACCCTTTCCTCTAAGATAGGACTTGACACATATCTTATTGGGAAAGAGTTAACAACAAAACAAGCTGCTATCAGGGAAAAGATGAACAAAGCAGGCATTCAGTCATGCGTTAGAAACACCACACCATGTGCAATCAGAACAACCGTGTTTCAGGATCAGGTACAAGTCTGACCCACTAAGTGAATATGATGGATGATAACTGTTTAGCCCTTGCCATAATTGCACACAGAAACGTAAACAGTGCCTAGGTCACAAAATTGCACTCTACTCTTCTCTTCTCTTCTCTTCTCTTCTCTTCTCTTCTCTTCTCTTCTCTTCTCTTCTCTTCTCTTCTCTTCTCTTCTCTTCTCTTCTCTTTTTTTCTCTTTTTTCTCTTTTCCTTTCCTCTTTTTTCCTTTCCCTTCCCTTCCCTTTCCCTTCCCTTTCCCTTTCCCTTTCCCTTTCCCTTTCCCTTTCCCTACCCTTTCCCTACCCTTTCCCTTTCCCTTCCCTTTCCCTTCCCTTTCCCTTTCCTTTCCCTTTCCCTTTCCTTTCCCTCTCCCTTTCCCTTNTCTCTTCTCTTCTCTTCTCTTCTCTTCTCTTCTCTTCTCTTCTCTTCTCTTCTCTTCTCTTTTTTTCTCTTTTTTCTCTTTTCCTTTCCTCTTTTTTCCTTTCCCTTCCCTTCCCTTTCCCTTCCCTTTCCCTTTCCCTTTCCCTTTCCCTTTCCCTTTCCCTACCCTTTCCCTACCCTTTCCCTTTCCCTTCCCTTTCCCTTCCCTTTCCCTTTCCTTTCCCTTTCCCTTTCCTTTCCCTCTCCCTTTCCTTTCCCTCTCCCTTTCCCTTCCCTTTCCCTTCCCTTTCCCTCTCCCTTTCCCTTCCCTTTCCCTTTCCCTTCCCTTCCCCTTCCCTTTCCCTTCCCTTTCCCTTCCCTTCCCTCCCCTTCCCTTTCTTCTCTTTTCTTTAATGCTAAAATTCCTCAAATTTATATCAATTCAGATAAGCCTGAGAAATTTGAGTTCACTTGGCAGTAACGGTGAATGCCAGTATCCTAATCATGTTTGGACTGAGAACACATGTTGACTCAGCCATTACTGAAGGCAGGACATGAGACAACATACATTTATATTTAATACAGCAAATAGATAAAGTGATATAAATTTATTCAAGTCAGAAACTACAATTCAACCTAGTCTGCTCCCTCATTTGCAAGGCAGAAGTAGTTTTTGTAAGTTTTAAGCTAGGGAGAATTCTAAAAAAAAGGCTTATATCATGTATTTGGCTTTTCAAAGCAGGAAGTTTTCCAGGTACTTTGTCCATACTTTTGTTTTCTGATTTGTATTCCTTTACTTTCATTTGAAGCCTTATTCTTATTTAAAGATTAATTTGCATTCAGGTTGCACTTATGATTTCCACATATTCAGCCAGCACTGTTACAAAACTCCTGTCTTAAGAATAAAGATAAAAACTGTCTTTTTATTCATGTCTTTCAAACTGCTTTAGATCAGACACTGAGGTAGAAAGATGTGGCATAGGTCCTGCCTCACTGCATATTTGCCCCATACAGGAAGCACTCCTTGCAACATTGCAACATTCCTCCACTGGAATCATCAGTGAGGCATTTTGGCATCACCAGTGTTGATTTAACCATGAAACCAAGAGCTTTTATGAGAGTTGGGCTGCTGAATTTACTTTTGACCCATATAAAAATATGTGTGGACTCCGGTACTGGAGTATATACATGGTGTATGCACATGCAGAACCAGTTCAGGGTTAGAAAACTGTAGCTGTTTCATGACAGCTACCTCTGGGGTAGGAGTTCCTGTGACTCATAGTCAGCTCAGCCTAGGAAAATCACTGCAGCAAAGTTACTACCCTGTTTCTCAAACAACAGACTAACATCCCTGTAAAGTTTCACTACGGGCTCTATGCCATGTACTGTCCTTGCTGAGGTACATGTACATAGTGCTGCTTTGTCCCGTGCATACCTGCTCTAAATGCAGAACTGATTCAATTTTCTGTAACGAATTCACATGAATTTACAGCTGTTTATTTTTAAATTCACTTTCTCCGTACATATGCTCATACATGTACATCTATGTATTCTATATCTGTCTATACCTGTATCTATATAATCTATATATTTGAATCTATGTGAAGTATGTATGTATTTTTATCTGAATCAATAAACTACATTTTATGGCTTTATATACTGGCACATGCATACACCAATCCAATACAAAATATTTGTGCTAATTAAGCCATTTCTCTTACTGCCTGCTGCAGAAAAAGGGATAAAGAGAGTAAATGATTGACTCTTACTTGTAGTTTGAAATATTTAGGAAATAACCAGGTGACAGGGGTAAAGTAGATAGAGATAAATGCCTTGTAGCACCAGGTGTTCTTTATGTGTGTGCAGATCTGTGAGTCAAAGAAATAGGTTTGGGAATCTCTTACCTTTTGGCATGATTCTGGATGTGTCTGTAATTTACAGAGTTTATTGTTCAGTGTTTCTTTAGGAAATGTCAAGAATGTAAAAAAAGTGGAAGATTGTGCCTTTCAACAAGTACTCTGTACGGCATATAGTGCTAACTCCTGGCTTTGTAAGGAGCTGGATGGGTGTGTTTCTCAATGCACCAGCCACCCATGGGCTCTTCAGTATCCAGGGTAGCATGAGTTCTGTTCTCTGCAGCTGGCCAGTGGAGACAGCAATACTGTGGTCCATGCTCCTTCCCACTTCTCCTTGTCTAGCTCAAGATGAATTTAAGACTAAGTTCTACAACTGATGGAGAAGAAACAATGCATGGACTCACACACGGGGTTTTCCTACATTCTTGTTTGTTCCTCAGACATCCCAAAAAGGATCCAGAAACAAACTTGTTTTTAACAAGTTAAAGGGCCACTAATGGCAATCAGGCATGTTAAGAACTGCATTCTTTTTCGGTAGATCTCATTATGGACTCTCTGCTTCTTCTCCTTAGCACATATTGTAAGCAGCTGAGCAGCCCTACAATTAGTAAAGATTAAAGCAGGTATATGGAGAGTTTTTTCTATAAATCATGTAGAGCTTCAGTGACCTTGACAGGAATTGCAAACATCACTTTATTCTGATGTAACAGATTACTGGAGTTTGGTTATTGGCCAAATCAAGCAGCTGCAAAACTGTCATAAGTATTTTTAAGTACCAACACAGAATAATTTAGTCTCACAAATCTAGATTGCTGCAAGAGACTTATCAACACTTCTGTTATGGAATACTAGCAGTCTTCACTTACTCCTGGGTGCAAAAATGAAGCAGTGTTTCTGAGACATGCTGAGACAAACTGGTTGCTTTTTCTGCTTCATAATAAGACAAATGGCAGACAGGGATTAAAAAAAATACGTAAAAATGAGAAAGAAATTAGAAAGATAGTGAATTTTTGTGCACAAAGGGTATGCATGTAACTATATTTAAAGTAATCTTTCCAAAAGTAAGATAGTAGTCAGCAACTTACGGAAGATCAAATAAATTAAAAACCACAACAGTAAAATGCACAACAGATAAACCTTACGGGACCCTGGATAAATTTGTTTCTCATACTCATCTTCTTTCTTGTAGCATCCAGAATTGGGTAGGAAAATGTACTTTATTGAAAACATTTTTTATTTGTTTGTGTTCTCCAAAGTCTGCCAGCCAACCAACTGAGAATTAAAAATGCTAATTATATTTTCTGTGTGTACCAAGGACCAGGCAAACGTGAGATTAAAAAAAAAGTTATCAAACTTCAGAGGGGCCAACTCTCCATCTTGCAGAACATGATTTAATGGTAGCTGCAAACAAATGGAGAATTTGGCCCTGTAGCCTTTCCTTGTTTGGCAGTAGCTTAAGATGTTTCAACAACCTTTCCATGGAATATGTTTTAAAACCCATTTCTAATAACAAAAATAGTTGCTACTGTTGAGCTATTGAGTACTTTGCTATGTTAATTTAATAATACCAGTGTTATTTAATAATACCACTACTCATACTGCCTGGTTTCATAAAGCATTGAATGAAAATATCTCATTTGAATTCACCTCTGTAAGGATGTATCATAACATGTAAGGGGGTTTGATCTCTCTTAAACCATGGTATTGTGGTATCTACGCTACAGTTTGCTTCATGGATGGAGGATTTGTAATGTTTTATCAAACACTATTCTTTTCATGCTCTTTATTCACTGTGAAGACAGGACTACATGGTTTTGTCATAAGAGTGCAGTTTTATCACACCTATGTTCCACTTCTATTCCCTTTATTACAGTCTTTTGGGGAAAATTGGGTCTAAGATTTCTTCACAGTTAGAACAAAACAGCAATTTTGAATCCTTTTCTCTTTGAAAGGCTATTCTCTGTCCCCAGACTTCTAATTCTGTAATTTGAAGAGAGCATCAAAAGGACCATCACTGTCTTGTGATAAACATTTCAAGTGTCTGGAATTGGTTTTTAATATAAGCAGTTTGCAGAATGACCTTAATTTGTATTTAGTTTGAATGCAATCATTTTTCCAAGAATTTAGAATTACACCTCAATTCTAAGGACACTATGTGTTGAACTTTACCCACTAGGTGCTTTAAATCTCTTCCGTGGTGGTAATATATGTTTGTATCCTACAAGTTTATTCTGGTATTTTTTCCCTTTATCTCTGTGCACTTCCTGGTAGCAAGACAAATGATCAAAGAGATTGCATTATTTTTAGCTTTCAAGTTACGGGTAGATACCAACAGTTATGGAATAAAATTAACCTTTGGGGAGGGAAAAAATAGACTGGTAAAGGGTAGAGAAGTTGCTGTGTAGCTTTATTTTAATCATGGATTAAATTGTGAAAGTGAAAGGTTAAGCAAAGGTCTTTGCTTTCCTTAGCAGGAAATGTGAAAGAGTGGTTAATTAGATTATGCAAACCAGCAGATACTCCAATTACAGTTGATAGGCCTAGTGGACATTTCCATCTGGAGGAAAGGGGGGAATGGCTCCTTGATCAGCAAGTACAATGCAACTAGCTGAATGCCCTCCACGCATGTCAAGGGGTGACTGGAGAGTTGATGCTGTACCAGCCTCTTCCATCTGGCCCATGGGAGATGAATGGATAAAGATTGAGAAGCAGATGTTCTCCAGAGCCTGTCCATCCGCAACAAATCCCATCTGATGGACTTTGTTTACCTTTTCCACAGAAGGAAGGACTTGGTCCAGGTATCACTCAGAAATCAGGGGCAACCTCTTGCCCCTTGTGGGCCTTTTGTTGTAGTGTAGAAAGCAATCTCTGCTCTGTTTTGGGGAGCTTCCTGGTGACTTAAGTGTAAACATATGTCTACATTGTGAGGTTTAGGAAAATATCCTAATGTCAAGTTTTGGTTTTACAGCCTAACTGTGTTCTGGCATTATGTTAGGATGACAGCTATTGCCTAAAATCCAGCAGTTAATTCCCAGCATCTTGTTGACTTTACATAGGCAGTTATGGACCAGAGGTTTTTAGATTCAGCTGAGAGCTTAAGTTTTTCTGGAGAAGGGAAACTTTACTGTTTCACCAAATAATTTCATGATGGCTTGAGTTCTGGACAGATTAAAGAACTCTGCATAGATCTTTGATATTATTCTAACTCAGTAATGCTGATTTTATCAATATAAAACCTCTTTCCACTTTGTAAACTTGTGTATGTACTCATACATCATCTCATTTTAAAATTTAACATTTAATCAAAGAAGTAATTCAAAGTTTCTGCAGACTAGAGAAGAGTTAGTGGATCACGGTGTGGTTACAGCTACTTCTTCTTTTCCTTAAAAAGGAAGGGAGAAGGAAAAAGACCTGGCATATATAGCACATATATGTATGCACTACATATTTACGACAAATACAAAGAACTCTCATATTTTATTTTTTTTTTTTCAGTATAAACATGTTAGATTTAAACCAGTCTGAAGAGCTGTTTTCTGGTTTTTTTAGATTGCACTAAGTATTACACTTCATGTGTTTCTGAGTCATCCTCAATGAGTATATTGCTCATGGAATAAGCAGGCTCAACCATATGTTTCATTTGCATATGCTAGTTTGGATAACTGTTCATTCCTTCTTCTTCCCCTCTTCTCTCCTTTTTCTCCCTACCAGTACAGGTTGTGGGTTTTTTTGGTTTTTGGTTTTTGTTTGTTTTTTTTTGGCACTCATCTACATTTTTGAATCCTTGCGATTTTGTGCAGTTGCTTCATGAATAATATATAATATATATTTAGCAGTAATACCAGATTAAAATAGCAAAATTTTAGCAAACTATGCCAGAGCTGATAAGCTAGAAGGCAAGAAATGTGTCTCTGTAGATGTAAATTGTATCATGAATTTCTTTCTTTCTTTTTTGTTTTTGTTGGTTTTTTTTTTTTTTGGTGGATGCATTATATTTTTCCATGGCTGAATCCAACCATAGTCTGAAAATCTGGCTCTTTTATTTTGTTACCACAATGAATCATTGTGTAGCCAAAAAGTCCTACTTTTATAAATGAATTGGTTGAGATAGGGTTTTTTGTTTGTTTTGTTTTATTTTCTGGAGGGAACAAAACAGAGATTTTTTTTTATTTGTTTATTTTTGTTTCTGTCTGCCACATATATCAGCACACAACATGAAGCTATTAAATTGTGAAGAGGGCGGATACAATATGCAAATTCTGAAAGAGCGGAGGACTGAGGAAAAACATGCGCTTTTGATACATACCGTACAGATAGCCTACATTGAAGATGGTTAATTTGCTGAAAGCTGTGTGCCATAGAGACACTGTTTTACAGTGTCCTAGAGATCACGTGTTCCCTTTCAGCTGGCAGTCTTACAGGGGTAACAACTTCAAAAGAATGTCTGCTCTTGACTATTTCTTTCTTAGTTTTGGCATAAATGTGGCTTCTGTCAGCAGTCAATATGCTTGTTATTTTCCTCCCACCATCGTTAGTTCTTGGAAATTCACATTCCTTGCACCAACACACAGAAACCCACATTCTCCAGCTGTGTTTGGATTCCCCTGTCTTAAGCTCATATCAGGCTCTGATAGTTAGAGGTCTATGACCCACACCTGGGCTGGGAAAGATAATCCTCAGAAGACTCAGAGCACACTGTGCATTCATACGACCAGTCACCTGAAACCATGCTGCCTTCTCCTTCTTTGGCAGAACATGAAAGTGCCTGGATGCATACATTAGGCCATTGGCAGCAGTGAGTTATAGCACCAGGATTTGAGGGTTCAAGCATTTTAGGGAAAAGTAGAGTACGCAGTTCTAAACCAGACTGTAACACATCATGAGTAGAGTGAGTGCAGATATCTGTGTAGTTCTCCTGAACAAGTGAATGCATATAAAACTAAAATGTTGTAATTTTGCTATGTGCTGAGTAGTCCCATTTACTCCAACAGTTTCCCATGTAATGACATTTGTGCTATGGAGAGTCAGCTAAGTAGACCCAACGGCAGAGCAGAAAAACTCTAATTTTTGATGTAATTTACCTCATGCATTTTAACAGCTGCTTCATAAATACCAGTCCATGAATGTAGTACATTTACAATGTACATCTGTGAGGGAGTGTTGTAGTATAAATATATGATCTGAAAACTAACTGAAGTTAAAATTCTTCTTGGGCAATGGGTTTCCATTAACATCAGCCATAAAATTGTACTTTGATTTGTGAGAAATTCATCCTGTAAGTGCACTTTGTTTAAAAGTGCAGTAAGTGGAAGCAACTTGAGAAGCTATAGGAGATTCAGAGCAGCCCTGCAGAGAAGGACTTGGGGGTGGTGGTCGATGAGAAAATGAACATGAGCCAACAGTGTGCGCTCACAGCCCAGAAAGCCTACCATATCCTGTGCTGCATCAAAAGGAATGTGACCCGCAGGTCAAAGGAGGTGATCCTGCCCCTCTACTCTGCTCTCATGAGACCTCACCTGGAGTATTGTGTGCAGTTCTGGTGTCCTCAACATAAAAAGGACATGGAGCTGTTGTAACAAGTGCAGAGGAGGGCGACGAGGATGATCCGGGGACTGGAGCATCTCCCATACGAAGACAGGCTGAGAGAGTTGGGACTGTTCAGCCTGGAGAAGAGAAGGCAGTGTGGAGATCTCATAGCAGCGCTCCAGTATGTGAAGGGGGCCTATAGGGATGCTGGGGAGGGGTTCTTCATTAGGGTCTGTAGTGATAGGACAAGGGGTAATGGGTTCAAACTTAAACAGGGGAAGTTTAGATTTGATATAAGGAAGAAATTCTTTCCTTATTAGGGTGGTGAGGCACTGGAATGGGTTGCCCAGGGAGGTTGTGAGTGCTCCATCCCTGGCAGTGTTTAAGGCCAGGTTGGACGAAGCCTTGGGTGGCATGGTTTAGTGTGGGGTGTCCCTGCTTATGGCAGGGGGTTGGAACTGGATGATCTTAAGGTCCTTTCCAACCCTGACTATTCTATGATTCTATGATTCTATGTTTGTATTTTCAGGGTTCTGAAACAATTTTTGTCATCTGGCTCATAGTTGTCTGTATCCAGTTCAAATTCAGTCAAGGTAGAGAATCTACAACAAAATATTGTTCCAAATTTGAATGGCACCTAAATTTAACCTTTTAATTTATAATTTATCTTGACTTAAACTTCTTACTGGTACTTTAGAGAGATTTTAGTTTTTACTTCCAAGCTGTGAGCAGTGCTGAAAAGAGATCTTGTCTAAATTCCTTTGGAAAGGTAGTTTTAGCAAGTACTTTGGTTCAATCAGAAGTAAGAAATAAATGAAGTCAGGTCTTACTGTTATTTTGATTACAGTTTAATGAGTTCAAGAGGTCCAGATAAAGATGTATATGTATCTTACTGAATGAATCTTTCACTATTATTCTTATTTAATGCTGCTATTTGGATGAAACCCAGTGACTTTGAACTCCATTGTGCTAATCAATGCACAAATATGACCTTATCCATTAATTCTCCAATATACACCCATTATTGCAGTGCAGTATTTCACAGTGATTTCTCTGTACTTCATTTTTAAAATGCCGATAACTAATTTGGATTTCTTTGTTTAAAGTCTTAGTAGGTAGAAGAGTTTGTGCTCATTGTTAGCTAAGGTTAATGTATGCTTCTCACATAGGACTTAATATCCTTTACAGGACTAGCTCAAACTAGTGATTGCTTTTGCCAGCACAAACATAATTGCAGAAGATCTGTTTGCCCATTTTCATGCTCCATTTAAAACAGAGTTTTACATTCAGATGTACTTTCAGAGTTAAAAAAGTGAATTACTTTCTTGGACGGAATAGTTAAAATATGCAGAAGTTGTCTATCTTAATTAAGCATGTAAATAATAAGTAAAGCAAGTAACTGAAAATGGAGTTGAATCTGACATATTGCACAATATCCATCCTGGCAGTAAAGCACAGTGACTAGTTACTCACTTCTTCAGATGGGAACACACACTTAGCAACTTAGTGTTAGAAGCATATTTAGCAGTTGGTAATAAAAGTTAGGAGATGACAAAGTGGAAAAGACATTTAAAAATATGCTTGAGCTATGAAAGTGGAAACAGGGTCCAATGAAAATGCATGAGATTCTATAGTACAGTGTTTGAAATAGCTTTGTGACTGGAGGCTAACTTCTAATATGCAATTCAACAAGAGTTGGTCCTACTTGATGTGTCATTACAAGCACCACAAGAAATAGTTATTGGTGAATGATAAATAAGCTTGAAGAAAATAAATCAAATTTTTATGGGCATGTGAGCACCTAATGACATAGAGGAGAAGAATTACCCTTTTCCAGCAGCTGATGTCTTTGTTCAAGCATTAACCAGTAAATATTTGCAGAGTTCTGAGGAGCTTTGGTTTAAAAGAAAAAATAAAAAATAATCCCCAGCAGAGTATGATGTGCTCTGAGGAGGGATCTCCTGGGGGCGGGGGAATATCTGCGAGGATTTACACCTTTACTGAGAACAGAGGAAAGTATAATTTCAACCTTCAAGTTCTGCATAGATTAACTCTTCATTACAGAATTCAACATAGCCAGAGGCTGCGGAAAGTTCAGCTTGATCTTTTGTGACATCAGACAAAATACAATCATGCCTGGTAGCAGCAGCAGCAGCAGCTTGCAGTTAGTGTGAGAACAGAAGTAAAGAACAAAATTAAGGCTTAACACTAATTTGCATGCAGTTAACCATTTGCTTTTACCACACCGTAGTTAACTCACAGTCCCTCACTGTCTGTCATTCTTTTAAAATGTAGAAGGGAATTAAGGATATTATTTTCTCTCCTGTGTTTAATTCAGGAGAGATGATGAAAGCTCCCTACTGATCTAAATTCTTTAGTTTATTCCCTCAATCACCACCACCCCAGGTTGAAGGCCTGTTTCCTGTTGAAGAAAAAGAAATACAGAGTTTAAAATACTGTTACCCTGTCCCTTTCATTTAACTCCTGTGAGGGTTATATCTTGTTAGCATCTTAACTGAATGATAGAAAATGTGCAAACTGTTCCTCTTTCAATTTTATTAGACACTTCATACCTCCTTCCTTTGAATATCTATAAAGAAATTCCTGGTGTCTTGCTTCTTTATCAAAAAAAAAAAAAAAAAAAAAAAAAAAAAACA
>NDXB01003744.1:45581-60409 GCA_002631895.1 Agapornis roseicollis | reverse complement strand
AAAAAAAATTTATGGGTTCTTTTTTTTTTTAAAAAAAAAAAAAAAAAAAAAAAAAAAAGAAAAAGCCATTGGACATGGCTTCATTATGTTGTATATAACATATTTGTCTTTGCATGCTTTGATTAAAACATAGTAGTTATTTCTCTGAAGGCAGGAACTTTGCAGTTGCAATTACAGATAATAGGGTTGTTTTCTAAACCCCAGTGTGGTGTGAAAATCAAAGTAGTGTGGATTATAATAATCCAAACAAATAACCTTCTGTAAACTCATAAGAAAGAAGAAGCTGGATGTTTTCATTAAGAGAGAGGCAATGCATTTAACAGTTGTTGCCTGTTTCTATGTGGTGAACAGTCTGTTAATTTGCATAAGAAAATAACCACCGAAGAAATGTAAATGATTGAACTAGGATCTCATTAGCAAAGCCTCTCTAGCTACCTGAAGGACCTACCTCTGCTGGTAGTAGATCGAGTTTCAAGTACCTGCCTACCTTTTAGAATCCAATTATCTTCAGGCATTTCTGTCAGGTCAGGCAGAGAGAAGGGAACACAGCAATGGTCTTGGCAATAGATCTTATAATTTCCAAAATAAGCTTTTGAATGACTTGTGGGTTTTGGGTTTTTTTAATAAAAAAAAACTTTTCTTGAAAATCTGTCCTTTAAACAACTACCTCTAAAACTCACATGATTTTTATTGTGGTAAGGAAGGAGTTTACACTTTTCTGGGAAAAAAATGCAGTAAGTGCCAATCAAATGTTCCAATTTGGAAGGAGAAGATAAATGACCTTTGAAAAATTTTCAGTCACTAACTGAGCAAATATGTTTAGGTAGGGGAAAAAAATGGTTGGTAAGTTGTTTAAGCGGGTGAAGAGGAAATCGTTGTTCCACAGTACTGCTGGTGACATACACAGGGCCTTAACTCCCATAATGTATAAACTACAATAAAAATATCCTGAGGAAAACTGATTTTGTTCTACTGGAGTCAATAGGTGTTTGCCTGCCTGTGTCAAATGAGAATATGGTTCACAGCATTCTCTCTCAACCCAACATGTGTAGTCTGTAGATGTTTTACACATGTACAATTTCTAGGAGACAGGTCATTCAGTGCATAAACACGGTAACATTTCACCTCCGGAGGCCTGCACTTAGCCAGGGCTGGTCAGGTTACAGGCAGAAGGAGTTTGATAAACTCTTTGCCTGCTAATGGAGGTTGGCATTTTATGAGAGAGTCATTCATTTCTGAATTCTGTCACAAACAAGTGCTTTATAGGGGGTTGGAAGAGAGGTTGGAATTATGGCACACTGAAGCAGGGAGACATTTTCAGGCATTCAGGCAAAGGTGTGCTGCCAGATTAGAAGTGCTTCCAGGGTCAAGGCACAGACCATGGTTTTGAGGCCACAGGCAAGGATTTGCCTGTCTGAGCAGGAGCGAATATGAAAAAGAATAAGGAGGAGCTTTACCCTTAGTGCAGTGTATTAATGATAAGACTCTGTAACTTTCAAAAAAAGACTGTACTAAGTGAGTGCAATTTTGTCTTGCATCAAAATAAATTTCTCCTGAATCCTTTACGTGAATTTGTGGTTGAGGTCCTTTGTCCATTTTTGCCTTCAGCTGGCCTGGCTGAAGACATTGTACTCTCCTCCACTGCCCCTCACCATTTCCTAACCACATGCAGCTTCCCACTCAGCTCTGATGATTGTGATGTTCATGTTACTGGCTCCTGCCTCAGTGCAATCAAGATGAACTGAGTGAGGAAAAAAAACCTCTCTGTATTTCAGATTGTTAGAGAACCTGTATTTCTTTTACAGAATGAGTAAGAGAAGTGAGTCGTATTGTTGTATTTATATAAGTAGACATGTCACCAGAGGGTGAAATAGCATTACACTTAAACTGCATCATTTTTTCTGCCACAACTGTCTGTATTAAAATTTTCTTTCATCATATCCTTTCACTGTGGCCAACGTGCAAAAAGACAGACAAACAGATAGGTACCAAACCAAAATAACAAATTTAATTTGTCTTTGCACCTTTACTTACCCTGTGGTAAATTTTTCACTTGATACTGATAATTTCCTACACCAGTATTGTTGAGTCATTATAAAGCACATATAAATGAACCTCTCATTGAGCAAGACATCTGGCAGACAAGCATCTGTAGGTACACAAAGATGCAGAGCAAGTGAAGATGTCTATGGGGGAAGGAAGTGTCTGTATTCAAACTAATAATGATTGTTCCAAATAAACAGTAGTGTAAACATAATTATAAGCTAGAGCTTTTACTACAAGGTCACTATAAATTGCTAGGGGGAAGTATGATCTCTGCCATGCGTTGTAAAGATCATTCACTGTCCAGTTCAGTTCTGTAGGAGCTGATAGGCTATTTGCCCACAAGCCAGAATTTCTGGGATGTGTTTTTGGGGCTTTTTTTCCCCCCCTCTTTTTCTCTTTTCTTTTTTCATGCCACTTTCAGCATTCTGTTCCCAAAAGACGTATCAGTAATCCTTTTGACCTCAGGTCAAAATATTTCATTGTCTTTAACTGCAGAATCATGACAGAGAAGTCATTGGGCATAAATAATATCAGAGCATTGTGTTGAAGAAAATACTTGGAAGATACCAAAGTGAGATTGGGTATTTTAGTGTTGGCCTAGCTCCATCTGCAGTTCCCCATTCATCAGTGAAATTTCAATCTGCTGCAAAATTATAAATGAGTCTTGGGAAGATAAAGAGCTATTTTTAGAAGTTTATCTCTTCTGAAAGAAAGATCAGAACATAACAGGTCAAAACCATTGTAACAGAGGCTGGACATAAAATGGAACATCGAGCAAAGGCCAAAATAATATTTGAAAGCAAAAATATTACTGTTATTTAGAGGCACTGTGTTAAATATGGTGAAATTGAACTGTTTATAGAAGATGCTGGATTCCTTCCAAACAGACTCTGGCTGCATCAGTTCAGTGTTATGTTTTTCAGAGACAAGGAATTTTCTTTATAGAAGTCATAAATGAGAAAAGAAAAGGGGAGCATAAAGGAAAGTGTACGTCTAGATGCTATCCAGATTCCAGCATTGTTAAATGTCAGGGGGTAAGGCTTGGAAGGGTGAGCAACCAGCAGAAGGGCATGCAAAATTAAACACGCTGTTCACGCATTCCAGTTTCACACTACAGCAGTACAGAGGGTTTGGGCCGAAAATGTAGGATGGAAAGATGTCTTGTATGGAAGTCCAGCATTTGTATGCTCCAAGTGGTGGGGAGAGGCACATTTCAAAAATGTCATTACTGCCTACATGCAGCTTTCAAAATTCCTCCAAAAGGGTGCTCCAGCTCTTTGGTACAATTCACGCTGCAGGGGAAGGGGGCGTTAAGATTCTGCAAGTTTAGCTCTTTGATCCAGCTCACTGCCAGATAAATACCAGAGCCTGTGCAAGAGGGAGGAGAGGGCAGTGGGAGGGAGTCGTCCCTCCCTTCAGCAGCAGCTGGCAAGGGCTAACACAGCTACATTGCTCATCCACACCCCCAGGTTCTCCACCAAGCACTGAATCCCTCTCCTGATCATGTGAGTCAGTATTCAGGGATTTCATGACTTGACTCCAGGTATTGCCCATGGCTAAACCAGAAGGCAACACCTGTTCATCTTAACAGGTTTTATTACTGACTTCAAAATCCATGCAAACTTCTCATGTTCTGAGTTAATCTTTCATTTTCAGTATGTTGTCTGTCATTTCCCTCTTTCTACCCCTCTGATTTCAAGCCTCATATGATCTAAAAGACTTCAATAAGTTAGCTTAGAAAGTCAATACCTTGCTATTACTCTTAATTTACCTTAAATTTCTTCCTGTTCCTCCTTGTAAGTCTAGTAGGGAGGGGAAAAAATAGCTTTAACATGTGGCCTTAAATACTTCCCAGCTGAAAAAATGCAGTTAAGCAGCATGAGGCTGATGGGCTGATGTACAAACTGATGATCCACACCAGTTGCCCTGCAGTCAAACAACATCCTCTGGCCTGTACGCACAGCAGCTGATTTTACCCTGGATGTTCTAGTTTGTCTTTTTCCTGCATTTCTGATCTCTCAGTACAGAGCTTTAATGTTAATTCAGGTTCTCTTAGCCCATTAACTGAATGATGCAGCACCATGATTCCTGGCTTGTAGAATCCTGGGTTTTTATTTCTCTGCAGCTGATAGCTCCTCATTATTTACCTTGCCCTTTCCTTAATGATGTCCTTCTCCACAAACATCATTCAAACCAGACAATATAATGACTTAAACTGCTTCTGTAGCTTGTTAATTTTTTGTTGTTCGTATCTAAACGCCCTTTCTAACAAAATGTGTTTGAAATTCTATCTTTTGAAAGATCTTTAACTCAGAAAAGCTGCTTAAAAATGAAAGTTAATAGCTAGTATTTTTGTGTGCACTAGTAGCAACACTACACTGGCTAAGTTTTCCTTTGGTATTGTTTTCTTTTTGCTTTTTCCCTGTTTTCAGTTTGGTTTTAGTATTTGGGGAATCTGAATAAGGAAAATTAAATTTAAAAGAGGCAGGAATGTTGGAGTTTTCTAGCTTGCTTTCCTAAATGCTAAAGAGTTATTATATTTTTAGATACTGGAAAAAGTGTCAAAATGCAAGAGAGCTCATGGGAATTAACAGAGAATTCAAATATATGGGAAGTTAATGTAGAGATGGAGAAAACATCAACTCTCTAGACCTCTTATAACGTTGAACAACTTGTAAAATGTCTGTATATGAAATCCATAAGAGTAAAGTTAGATGTTCATAATTTGCTACTAAAATAAAGCAAGAGAAGAAGAGAAAGTGTATATCCTTTAAAGCACAAATGGCCGAACTCTGCTCTCAAATGTCTTCAAATTAGAAATAACTGGAATTAGTGTAATTTAAGTGATGCAAAGGAGAGAGGATAAAGTAATTCCTTGGAGATTCTTTTGACCAATACCAATAAAAATGACAGCTATTTAAAACATGTAGTTTAATTATGAACAAACATATTTCCAGACATTTTTTAAACTATTGTTTGGACAGCAGTAATTTGCAACTGGTGGCCTACAAAACCTCCTGGATCTGTGAAGCAGTTCTAAAAAGTCTCTGAAATGTAAATCAGAAAAGCAAACATATTTCAGTAGCCTAAATTCATAAGGATGTTGGTACATCTGAAAGGGTTGAACATAATCACAAAGTGGAAGCAATACCATTTCCCACTTCTACCTATCAACAAGAGAAAATGTCCAGCCTCCCTGTTAGCTGAACTGCTCGATTTCAAATCAGAGCTATGTACTGAATCTTAATCAGCTTGAGAAATGGAAACTTAAATGGAAGTCATTTGAACTTAGAGCTGAGACTCCTAGGGGTTTTCAAGGATCTTTTTTATGATGATGCCCTGGCTGTCAGAGTTTAAATGCTCTAGAGGCTCAATAGCTGTGATATTTATTAACCAAGTGGTTATGATCAGAATTTTCTCACTCAGACTTGCTTGGTATCAGCTGACATATGGTATCATGTTTGAAATACCACTCAGTAAATCACTGATAATGTCAATGTAATTGCTGAAAGCTAACACAGGGTATAATTCTTTTCCCATTGAAGTTGATGGCAAGAGTCTTATTGATGGCAGTGGTGCAGGACTGAATCTAACCAGAAAAGTTTTTCCCTTTTCCTAATTGCACAGAAAGAATCAATAATTTTCTAAAAACCTGATTTTTAAGCAAGCTTACATTTATTTATAAATGGTAGCATGTGAAAAATTTCATGATGGACTTTTTTGGTAGATGTTGCTGTGACTATTTCAATATGTTTTATTTGTGAGTCAGATGCTAATATATTCATAAGTAGATGAATGTATGAATGTAAGAGCTCTGCATATATCTCTGTTCCATCTGTTATATCTTTTTACCCTAAATTTAAATAATCTGTTTAGTGCTAGCATTGTTATTAGCATTTAATCAATTTTTTCCATATAATAATTAGATAGTGTCCATGGAAGAATTTTTTTCTGCTATTTGGGTTTAATTTTTAACTGGTCATTTTCTCACAAAAATGCTAAATTGCCAAAAATAAAATCTTCCTGTAGAAACACATTTCCCCAACCCAAAATTTTCCATGACAAGGATTTCTCATGTTCTGGGCAGATTGTCTGGTGGAGAGACACTGCCACCACCAAGATGTGAGAGATTCAGAGTCAGCTCTCCATTCCATATGATTTGGAACAGAGTCTTAAATCTGGGCCTCCCACACTCAGGAGGTTCCAGGATGCAATCTCAGACTCTCTCTAGCCAAATGTGTGTGACAAGTCTGTTTGCTGGGTGATCAGATTTCCTGCAAATTTATTTCTCTGTCTCCTGTGTTTGCCTAGAATGCTTAGAAAGGTCTTCGTTCCAATGTTGGGCAACATTCGAAACCCCAAAGAGTTTAATAATGTAATTACAATGTATTTGCAGCCCCTGACCAAAATCAGCCATTGTAAGCAAGGGTTACTTGATTGCTGAAGATTTTTGCAGTTATACTTCAGAATTACCATTTTCACTATCACTTACCATATTTGGTTCTCTTAATAAAATACGGACATTAAAATGTATTTAAACTTGAATTTTACAAACTTCAACTTATTGGAAATGTCTTTGTATTTGCCAGCTAGCTTTTGTGAAGATTTCAAACGTTTTGGTGCATTTCAAGACCTTCATAAAATTGATGTTTGTCTATTACTGACATTTTTGACAAGTCTGAAAACTAATTTCATTTGGTAAAGATTTTATAAGCTAGGAAGACAGTGCACAGATGAAGGATAGGTAAAGTGGAGGAGTAACTAGCAAAATAACAGTGTGGTTTGATTACATCAGATGTCATGTCTTGTCTTGTTATGTCTGTTCCATGATTTTATTTCTTTCACATTTTTTTCCTTTTAATTGTCTATCTGATCATCATATCTACTTTATTACTCAAATGAATGTGGAAGATGATTTTTATCTTTTAAGAAAGGTGGCTGCTGTAGGAGGGAATTATGGCAGCAAAAGTAACGTCCATTGAAAATCAAGAACTTTTCCTTTGCACTGTCATTGAGGTCAAAGTTTAGTGCAAACAGCTCTGAAGATAAACTATATATGTAATTTTGCATTTTATTTTTCTCTTTCTCTGAAAGGTATCCAAATAATGTGTATGTGGACTTATAGACAGCAGGGTTATTACTGTGTTTGCCTACTACTTCTGAACTCCAATGTGGCATTTGACTCTTTCAACCATCCAATATAATTGTACTCTTTTTCTTACTTTGTAAAATTTTTCGCTTTGATCTCTGGTGTCTTCAGTGTCATCTGGTATCCCTCAGGGACATATTATGGGTTCTATAGTTTTTCTGTTTTATATGCATATTGGTTGGAATTACTTGTGTTCACAGGCCAAACTGTCAGACAAATAGACCTTAGCTGTATTTATCACTCCTTGAAGACCTTGTAATAGCATCTACAGGGTAGCTTGATTATCTTTGCATTATCAAGGTTTGGATGGTACTAATTTTCTTCAGTGTAATATTGAAAGGATAGTATGTAAGTGGAAAAATGTCAGCTGAAAGTGGAGTCTCTTAGGGGTCTTTTGTCTTTCTCGGGTTTTAGCTATTCCTCTTTCCAGGCTTTGCAGTATCTCAACTTTGGCTGAGATTCTAGGCCATTTTGAACAGCCATTGCAATCTAGGAGAAATGGATGCCTGTTTTAAATACAGGATATTCTTCTCATGTAGTAACAGGAAATGCAAAATGCTTACCTGGGGTCATTTACTTCTTCAGACTCTTTTCATAGTGGAAGAGTTCAGGATCCCATAATCCATCACTTCTAGATAGTGTCCTCAGGCCTTTGGTCTTTAAGGGTAACTCACCCTCAGAAAAACATCACTGACAACTAAAGCTCAGACCAAAACATAGTTTTGGGGAGAAGGGGAAGGAAGTGTGTGTAATGCTTTCCCAGAATCCTTCCCTTAGCTAAATTCTAGCTCAGCCAGAAAACTTTGAAGGCATTAGGAAGGTACTCACATCATCTGCTCAAACATCCTTGAGTAGCAGGAGGCTGCTTTTCTTCAGGTGGTGACTGATAGGTAAGCTATGTTTAGCTTTATTCATAGGCAGTAACTGAAATTGGCAGCTGTGCTGTGCTTGAGGCAGTTTCTTGGGATCTGAAGGAGGAGGAGGAGACTATATCACATCAGGTTTACCATCTGTGTTTGAGGAACATCTTCATACCCATGGTAACTATTTTTGCTCTTCCTGACATCTCTCTACCTGAACTCTAAAATTCTTCAGCATGGCCTTTTTTATTCTGAAACCAATGGCTCCCAAATAATTCAGATCAATAGAGTTCTGCCAGTCTTCAACACTTTACAGATGCTGTGTACTCTTCTCAGCAGAATTTGAATTGCCAGTACTGTTCATTTATTACTTAACAAGGTTCTGCAGATTTACTACATGTGCTACAAGAGAGATTGGATCACAGCAGAGTGGTGATGTAAGAGGAAAGAGGGTGGCAGACTTATTTTGCACTTTTCCCTTACATGTATATCTATAGACACACGTGCATATACACACGCAATTGATCACACTTATCTCTGTTGAAAAAGTTACGGATTTTCTTCAGCTTTGTATAAAAAAAATGGACTAACAAACTTGCCATTTTCAGACTTTCAAGCTTTCCTCATGAAGCTAAGAATAAGTGGTGAATCATTGCCTTAGATATGGCTGTGGGCACTTTTGTTGCCTTGATACTGAATTTCTTCCTCCTAAAGAATCAGAATAAAAGGTCAGAACTTTTGTAGTTCGGTTGTTGTTTTGGGGGTGGTGTCAGTTCTGGTTTTTTGTTTTGGTTGTGTTGTGTGTGTTTGTGTGTGTGTGTTTTGGTTTCGTTTGCTTTTATTTTTAAGGATCTTCAATTATTTTGTAAAAGACAAAAAGATTTAGTGTATCAGACACTTCTGTTTTCAGAAATTTTTGGGCTTGTACTTTTGGCTTTTTGGGCTTCCTTTCTTAAAAATACGTTTTTGTATTAGGGATATTGGATGAATTAATGCTGATAAGTAAGTCCAAATTTTGCAGAATGATTAGACTCAGTTATGACTTGTTAGCAGTTCAAGTATCTGGAACAATATTGCTAAATAGCTCACACTGTTAAAGTTAAAATTTGCTTTTAATTCATATCTGAATATGCACAGTGGTAATGGGTACAGAACAAAACAAAAAATGAACAGGAAGCCTTTTTCCTATCCTATGTGCCGCAGCCAAGAAAAGGTGATTACTAAAGGTCATTAGTTTTAATTATCTCTAAAAAGCTTAAACTATGGAATGTTGAAAGAAACAGCCAGTCTTAGTGAACACTGGTCTTGGAGTAGAGAAAGCTTCTTTCTATTCCTGTGTTGCTGACTTCTTTTATGTTACTCATTTATGCCTCTGGGTTTCCTTGTTTTCTCTGTTTAGTTAGAGCATATGAGGTTGACAGCAGAGACCTGTTCACTTTTACTGTGTGCAGTTATCCACGCTTTACAAAAATGCGAATAAATAGTTCACCTCGTGTTTCACAATACACTTTCATGGTAAGTTTTTTTCAGTTTTGGAACAGGGCTATAGTTAGCTTTGCACGTGCTTTTAAAGGTCTTAATGAACTATGGTTCTAGTTCATGAAAAATTTTCCAGTTGATATACCAATGCAAGTAATAATAATTTTTTTTTCTATTTCTGTGGTTTCTGAACATAGCCAAGTTCATAGAAAATACATAGTCAGCCTGAGATCACCTTCACCCTGTAACCCTAGGAAAATGTTTATGTTAAACTCTTTCATTGTATGTGTGCATGTTTGCGCACGTATGTGTATAGAGCATAACATAACAATAGAAGAATGAAGTTTAGGATAGAGGGCTGCAAAATATTTTGTAGAAATAATGTCCTCTTAAAATCTGTGTTTACTTCTGTTTTAGAAGGAAAAGAAAAATATTATAGAGGAAAAACTGCAAATGACTGAAAACCAGCCTGATGGAGTGGGAAGAAAACAGTTGAAGGCCATAGGACACACTCTGTGGTCTGAGCCAAAAGCTTTATAGAAGATAAAACAAACGGTAGGCAAAAATCAGACCCTGATCATCAAATGAAAAATATGGGACTCGAGATGGCACGAGGATACAGCTACTGAGGTAAGATTTTGGTGTAGTTCCAGAGGTGACATTTCTCAGATCTTGTGTCTTTAGTCTCTGGAAAGACTTGGAACAGAAGGAAGAATCACATAAAAAAATGCAACTGCACAATTGCACTAGACTGCNCTACTGATTGATTCCTGTTTTAGGGAGAATGTCTACAGCATTGAAGCTGTCTACCCTACAGAAACTTTTGTAGTATCAGCTTTTAAATCTCTGTCATTTGATTAACGTAATGTGAGTAGAAGCTCTTGGTGCTCAATATTTTGAAAAAAAGCCCTTTCTTCAAAACAGGTCCCCAAATAACTTTTTTTTTTTTTTTTTTTAATTCCACATTTTTCTTGACCTTTTACACAAGAAACCAGTTTTTCATATTTTACCCCAGTGAATACTGCCTGAGATATTTTTTGGCTAAACATTAAGTTCAGGAGGAGGGTAGGGGGGGAGGCCTGGGGTGCAAAAGGAAGGAGGCCTGGGGTGCAAAAGGAAGGTGACCTGAGAAGCTATGAGGTACCTATGCGCCTTGCAGTGGAAACATTAGCTGCAACATCAGGTGAGGTCACCTTGGAAAAGGACTGTAAGCACAGACTGGCCATGAGAGAGGCTGGGGAGACTCTTTGATGAAGGGCTGGTAACAACTTCCTGTGGTTTCAAATATACTGCGCATCACCCGTAAGACAGATCAGCGTGCATGTAGTCTTAAGGATTCTCCTCTCCACCTCCGTCAAATCCATGGTATTTTCTGGACCTTGCATGTCTGCAGTTACTCTTAGTCTATGCTGCCCTCTTCTGCTCAGTCTCACAGCCGCAATGGTTGCCTTCATATTTACGGTTGAATGTTGTTTATGCGGCACCATATTTGCTTCATATAGTTTAATATATAAAGCATTTAGAGATGCATGAACTATTTAGGATAATGCTTAATATGAAGTTGGCGTGTAGTGCAACAATTTTTCAGCTCTTATAGAAATTTATTCATACATAGTGAACAAGTGAAGATTATGCTAAAATGAGGAATTCTCAGAAATATTGTATTAAATTAATAACTTTACCATTCCTAAGGTAAAAGGTAGGTGAAGTATTTTGTTTATCCTGATGTTTATCTGTTTTGAAAGAAATGGAAAACACGAAGGCATCAAATAGGTTGACCTGTTCGCACAGAACAACTCCTTTTGTACTTATACCAGCATATTGTTCAATCTAACTTTGAATGTGCTTGCTGACAAGCTTTCTATCATTTATAGCCCCGATATTAATGGATTACTCTATAATAACACTTTTCTGTATCTTGTTGTTAATCTGGTTATTTCCCTTGTTGCTAAGTTTTAACTTGTTCAAATATTTAGAGGTTGCTATTGTGTTCCAACACAATGCCAAGCTTAGGCATACTTAACTCTGATATTTTTTAAATCATTTCTTGCATATTCTTAACTGTTTCCCATGCTTCTCTTAGAGTATGCTGTGTGTATCAGTGATGAGGTACTCAGATATGAACACAGCACTCTGCAATGACAAGAGCAGTGCGATTACTTTCTCTTCCCACTGAAGTCTTCCTCTCCATATGAAATCAAACTTTGTGCATCCTCTCACACTATTTATTGTCTATAATTCTTTATAATTTTTTAATTTAATTGAGGCAATGAGTGTTCCTCCTTCCAATCATTATTTAAAATGACCATAGCACCGAATGCTTCCATAGTGCTGACTGCCTTCTCACATGAAGCTCTTCAACAGCCAAGTTACTGTCTAGCATTGCTTTCCATGTGTCAGTTAGCTAGTTTCCATTACACTGGGAAGTTTTCCTGTCTGGAATAAAAGGTCCTAGTGTATCAATTTGCTACATTCTCATCAGCAAAGCATTATGGAGTACTAGAAAAGAAGCCATCCAGTTTATTTTTCAAAATCCATATTCTGTAAAAACCTATGCACACTATTGCGCCTGTGTCATGGTCTTCTACTGATATATGATTCAGCTAAAACTAATTGAAATTAACTCGGGAACAATTGGAGTGTGTTTATATACTCCTGCTGCTGGGTTGTTTGGTTTGGGGTTTTTTTTTTTTTTTCCCTTTCTTTGTTTCTCCCAAGAGTAACTTTTCACTCTGCACAGTTTACTCGTGTCCTCTCAAAAACCTTTGGTTGGGTTCTGTTGAAGGGATGTCTAATGCAAGGCTAAACCTTGCTGCTTTATCCCAGCTAGGCATTTTCACTCAGGGCATGGCACCACGAGATCTTGAGCTTTCTGGAGACTGGACTTAATTTTGTCTCTGGTGGGACTGCTCTCCTAAGCTGAAGTTAAGCATTTTCTTAAACTCTTTTGCAAAGCTTGAATATCACAAGGGCAGTAAATGAAAAGTGCTTAATACTGCAGTTTGCTTATGCTTGCAAGGGGTTGCAGTGTCTCCCCTGAAGTACTGCATACTCTTTACTCCCACCCATTTCAGTTCTTACTGATCACTTCTTTGAATTCAATAAGATAGCGTATGTGCCAACTTGAACAGTAATTGATCCTCAGAGTGTTCCAGGTCTTCTTCACTGGACAGCAGGTTTCTTCCAGTATTTTTTTTCTCAGTTTTTGTTGCTGTTTTTTATACCTTTTCAGAAAGAGGGGGCTGGCTCATGTTTCAGATGTGATCATGTCATGGAGGCTGAGTAGCAGACAGGGATAGATGATACAATGGGTTTGCTAGAAGGTGGCTGTTCAGACTGTGTTGCTGTTTTCAGGGCCAAGCAAAGGAATCAGAATCTGGAGTTCTGTGCAGCTTTCTAAATCACCTTTCCAGAGCTGAAAATCTCAGCCAAAGTCCTTTAGTGGTGGTTATTTTTTGCATGTTTTTAGTTAGCAGAAAATAAGAGTTTCAGTGCAGACAAACCCCCATTCTTTTAAAACCAAATGCTTTTGTTACATTTATTCATTTATCAATGCTGTGAAAGTCTCATGAGCTCCAGCCATTGATTTCAGGAGCCAATGCTATTTTTCCTGTTTATTATAATTTATTGTCTCATTGTTGCCGGTAGTTTGCACTTAGTTGAGTTTCCCACACAATATACAGGAAACATCTCTATAGCATCAAGCTTCCCCAGATTGATTCCCACAGGGGCTGGGAGGGACAAGTCACTCCCAGGCGCTTTGTGATGTGGCTGTTGAGAGTCATGTTAAATCCACTGTTTGGAGACTTCCTTCCTTACATGTACAGTAGCACACACGGTAGCCAAATTATGTCTGATCTCACTACACACTCTCCCTCTATACAGTCTCCCACGCAGCCTTTGGGAAAATTTTACCTGTCTGTGTGCTTTCATAATTCTATCACTTTCTTTTCATGCAGTTAACACTTTTACTGCCAGTCTTCAGTGAGAATGTATGTCTCCAAGGGTGTCTATTTGTATTAGAGCAAAGCTAATGAAATCATTCAGTTAGGATTGGATATTTATGTCAATTTACCTTTCCTCACTGTTGATTAACTGATGACTTGCAAATGTTGACTGATGTATTAAGCTGTCTAGGTGGAGGTGCTGGGGTAGTAAAGATGGCCAGTATGCTTATGTTCCTTTGAAAACACCCCTTAAATAATACACACAAGAGTCTCCTGGGAAAGCTGGGAAATTAAATGAACATTGTGTTTGTCTCATGAGCAATACTTCCCTAATAACAAACAATGACTTCAAGGGTTTAGAACAGAGACAACTTTATTAGGAGTGGGGGAGCAGCAGAGGGAAAGTTGAATATAGAATTAACTTCACAAAGTCAGTGATTCATAAATCAATTCTATCAAACTATGTCATCACCCTTTCCTGCTGCCTTCCCTCTTCACTCCCTTCTCCTGCAGCTCTCCCTCTGCCCCACCTCCTCCCGGATATGCTGCACAATAGTTGTGAGCCTACCCTTCTCCCTTGGTCCAGGTGGTTAGTCACCACTCTACCTCAGAATATGTTGCTCATGGGTTTTGTTTTTTGGGTTTTTTTGTTGGTTTTTGTTTTAGTCAAGGTTGACTGAATCTGGTTTGGGCAGGTTCTAGTTCTTGACCATACAAGGTCACACTATGTGTGAGGGCTTTGCCATTTCTAATGCATGCTGATTCCAGCTCAGATGCTGGGAAAGCTGCTATCAGTAGCCCCAGTTTGAGCACCTTCAGTTCTGCCTAACACACTGCCAGCATTTAAACACAGGAGAACACCTTTTTACCATGAGGGTGATCAAACACAGGTTGCCCAGGGAGATTGTGGAGTCTCCATCCATGGAGATATTAGAAGTCTGACTGGAGATGGCCCTGAACAACTCTGAGCAGGTGGGTTGGACTACGCGATCTCTAGAGTTTGCTTCCCACCTCCACCATGCTGTGATTCTCTAAGAAGTATGGTGCTTTCATTTATCAGCCAAGACAGTTGCAATAACAGTTCCAGTGCAACAACTGCTATTTTATATAAATCAAGAAAGTATTAAAAATTCAGTAGTGGGTTCCTTTTAAAAGAAATTGCCAGAAGAATATATCTGGAAATATTTTGAGACTTTAAGTGTTTATGTGGGTAACACAAACTTTGGCAAATTTTATGATCAGATGCCATAAATTAAGCTGTTAAACTGTAATGTTCATGCCAGACTCATGACTGTTCAATACAAATTATTTCTAAATGAAAGTTAACTGTTTTTTTTTTTTTTTTTT
>NDXB01003744.1:27304-43456 GCA_002631895.1 Agapornis roseicollis | reverse complement strand
CAATTCTTAAGTTGTTCTTTGTTTTTTCTTTGTTTTTTTTTTTTTTTTTTTTTTTGTTGGTTTTTTTTGGGTTTTTTTTTTTTTTTTGGGTTTTTTTGATAACTTCTCTCCTTCTCCTCTTTCAATTTGCCAGCTTACTGTGGACTCATCTTCCACTCTTGCTTCTACCTCTGTAGGTTTCAGAAGTGCAAGTGCTCAGAGCAAGGTGTCTAACCATAACAGGCACAGCGGTGTACTTGTGAAAAATAGCCTCTGGGTCACCTTTAATCATTTAATGGAGAAGGAATAGGCTTCTTTGTGGAAGAGAACTAAAAAACAGCATTGCTGCAGAATTAGCAGCTCAACAAGGTATAGCTAAAAAGTAAATAGGCAAAAAATCTTAATCATCTTAAAGGATGCTCATATTTGTGGAACATGAGGGAGTGCCATGACTCTTCTGGCTTTGTAGTAGTTACTCTAGGAGTCTTTCTTCCATATGATCATGGTTAGACAGAATAAGCTGTACCAGTCCTCTCACCTGTTATTCACTTTTCTGCAATATCTTTTTCTCTACAGATGAAAATAATATAACAGAAAGGTCCTCCTCTGTCTCTCAGAAACAAACCTGATGCCATTAGAAGGCACTGACAGATACTGAAAGAAATAAGTTTGAACATAAGCAGTCAAAACATAGCATTTCTTTTAATATCTTGTAGAAGATCAGCTTAGGCTGCTGCTTTCAAAAATCCACAGCTTTCAAGAGAAGCACATCAGTGACCTCCCAGCTTTCTACACCAGTAGAGTACAATTTGCAGAATACATTCCAGCACTTGTGGAATTTTGATGAAGCACCAGTTTGAACAAGATATTGTCAGCACATTTTTATCCTAACTGTTACACTTGGAATGAAGTGCTATGGACATAAGGAGCATGTGCATCATTAGTTACTGCAGTCTGCAGATCTCACTGATATTGATTCCACACCTTTCTGGCTTTAAAATCTATGCTTATCCTAATCAGCCAAATAATGTAAGAGAATGAGAAACTCTGAATGGGCCATACGTTTTGAAAAGCTTTGATAGTTTGACCATAATACTGTTTGACATAGATGGACAGCTTTTAATTTGAAACTGGCCTGTATCCAACTGGTTAGGAGAAGAAGCAGCAAGAACTCCTATCTATCTATCTGTAAAAAACCCATTGACTACTTGGAGAGACTTCCCTCATTTGGACTCATATGTTGCTTATCATTCTATATGCCACTGTATCCAAAATTAATGAATTACATAAGAAAGAACTTCAGGAAAGGAGGAAATGGACTCAGGTTGCACCGTGGGAGGTTTAGGTTGGGTATTAAGAAAAATTACTTCCCCAAAAGGATTGTCAAGCATTGGAACAGGATGCCCATGGAAGTGGTGGAGTCATCATCCATGGAGATACTTAAAAGGTGTGCCCATGCGGCACTTAGTGACATATGGTGGACTTGGCAGTGTTAGGTTAATGGTTGGTCTTGATGATCTTACAGTTCCCTTCCAACCTAAATGATTCTGTGATTCAATGAAATTTAAGTTGAAGAAGTGGGTAGAGGCAGAGATTCTATGATTCTGTACCAAATGGCTGTGATACTGTTCCTCTGCAGAGTACTAAGAACCTACAAGTGTTTAGACAGCAGCAGAATTTGACATTAGTGGTCACTTTGGTTTGAACCCTAAAATTTTATGTCGTTGTATGAAGTGTATCACAGTAAATTGGAGGGTGGAAGCCCGGAAACACAAATTAAAATGAGGTGAGGTAATTTGAAGTAGATGTTCAAAATATTTCCATGCAGTGTTCTGAATTTATTAGGAAAACACGCTGTGTCTATAAGACAGCATAATTCCTCTTCCTCCCTGCCAGTAAAGCCTGATTTAACCTTGAAATCTTGGGAAAGATTAAAATGAAACACCTCTGTATACCTGACTGATAACTTGCTAAATAAAAAATCTGTCAGAACTATCAGAAGATAAATTGCTGTGATCATTGAATCTTACTGCAAGGTACCTTGTACACCATGTGAGTGACATTTGTTTTCAGAATCATCATGTAACCTGTAATGCTGGTCACCCATATAGCATTTTTGTTTATTTTCTGTGCATAAACATATGCTTCATTAAGATCTAGTACATCTGTTATTGCAGACAGAATCTTAATTTTCAGTAGTCAAATCAGAGTTATTTTTAACTTTTTTTTTTTTTTCCCAACTTGAAGTTTGCAAAAACTTCGACCTATACGCAAAATATGGTTTTCCTTTTTTAGTACAGTTAAGTGGTAGATAAACTGAGCTGGAATTTCTGAAAGCAGGAAGTCTCCAAAGAGTATATAAAATTGGTAATGACCTCGAGGAAACTAACTTGCATGTAGCAAGCAGAAATGTCATTTTATACTGACATATCTGTCTTAAAACAGATGCTGCACATATGCTGCTGTTTGATTCAGTGTAACAGGAGTCCTGTAAGGTTTATGTTAAGAAGTAGCTGTTAGGCTTAGTAGCTAAATGGGAAAACTGAAAACCTTCCTCCAGCTCTGGCTGTGCGATGTAGGTCAAATTAAGAAAAAACAAATATGTCTATTTCTGCAAATGACATTTGTAGTTCCTTAAATCAGGGCATCAAAGAGACTCAATCAGGCCTATCATTAAGTACAGCATGTTACACCTAGACAACACTCTACCATCAACCTGCTATGTACTAGTTGTTCTTCAGACAGAGTCAGGGTATGTGGGCATAGGGGAGGATGAGAAACAGAAGGAAGAATCGGTTTGCAAAAGTGGAGTTACATGATGAGAGAATGAAAAAAATAAGGACCGTGGTGTTGAAGCTCAGTCTTTGAACCTTCAGTCTTGAAGTTGATTCATAGTGTCATGAGGAGGTGCTAAGCAAGTTCTCCTTCCATTTAAGACTGGTAAAGGTCTCAATCTCTAAATATCACAAGTGGCCCTACTTTCTTCAAGACAGTGAAGGCACTCTTTTCCCACCATAAATACGGGAGATGTGCTGAAAACTGAACGTTGCAGATGAAACATCCCAGATACCTGTTGAAAATTCCTCTCCACAAGGAACAGATGGTTGTATGAGAGAATCTGTATTTGTGCCAACGAAATCATTCCAAACACCTACATCGTGAAGGTCATCAAGTGCAGAATTAGCACAGACACCAGCTTCGGGATGATGATTGCCAAGTCTTAGCTGCACCTGGCCAAAACAGAAACATAATCATCCTGGGGGTGAGTCATGTTTTGTAACTGTATCCCATATAAACTAACCCAGTACATATCAAGCTGAAATAAAACATTACTGATTCATTAAATTACTTTTAAAAAGCAATCTAAAGACTCTGGACCAGTAGCACAAAAAGAGGAGCCAAAGACTGAATTCCTCATATGACCTTGCATGCAGAAGTAGAATGTCTAAGTCTTAGGTTTCCTGCCAACTGACAGAATCTTTTACATGAGAAGCTGCGAGAAGCACAACCTTCTAGCAAGAAACACTAAACACTAGAAAACACATGTTAGAAAACACTATCAGGAAAATGCTCCTCTGAACATAGCAATATAGTTGAAAGAAAATTTACTGGGAATTTAAGATTTAGCAAAATGAGGAATTAGGCTTCTTAAAAATTGTCTTCAAGTGCTTAAAAATAAGTTAATTGTGTCCTCCTACTGGTCATAAGCTTCTCCAGATGTCATCTGCTTCACCCTATTCAAGAGAAATGGCCAAAGTTTAGTTTTGAGACAAAATGTTGCAGTGGTTTGGAGTGGACAGAACAAGCAGAAATGACTTTCCCCCAATATTTTTGAATAGGGTAGGCTTCTATTCTGACTTAAATAAGCCTTTCTTAATTTTTGGATAGGGCTTTGTTTATAGCCCTTTGTAATTCTGTTTCTTTATACTTCTGCATTGATTATCTACATTATTCTTCAAAGAAGCCAAGGCTAAAAGTTTTCCAAATGTGGAGTTTTGCCTTTTATTTTTACAAGAAATTTCTTGGTCCTCATGCCTATGTCATTGATAGCCATATTCCATTAAAGATCCAGAAAGCTTCTCATGAGGCTGAACATCTATTAAGTCTTGGCACACTGAGCATGAGTAGGAGGGCCCTATCTTTACCAAACAGCTATGCCGGCATTCCAAGATCTTTTTTTGCACCTTCCCTTTCAGCCTTTATTCTGACCATGCTATTTGTCTGTCTTCATTTTCATGTCTTTTTCATACCTGTTCTTCAGTTTTGCTTGCTTAGTATTGAATTTTTCTCTTTGTTTTCATGAACAATGCTTACTTGGCATACTTAATCAGATTAATTTCTGATTTTCTGCCACTAAACCTTCTACGTGGTTCTGTGTAGTTTGTTTCCTGCTCCTTTTGTTCTAATTCCCAAATAATTTTTAATTCCCTTCCAGATAAAGCTTCTACCCTACTCAGCTGCTTTCTTCTCTTCATGTTCCTCATGCTTAGCTCTGAGACCAGCCTCTTCCAGCCCTAAGCTGTTTTTTCATGTGGGGCACTTTGTCTCAGATTTGGATTCAATATTATTTTACAAGTTTTCCTGGCAAGTTTCCCTGATGCCATCATTTCAAAGAAGGAAAACAAATGTGAAGGACATTTATGTCCAAAACAGGTTATGTTCTGGGCTTAACAATTCCAAACAAAGAAGTATTTATATGTATGTTAAAAATAAGGTTGATTGGTAGAGAATTTGATGATTTGTAGCTAAATAGCCCAGAATTCTCTCCATAACCTCTCCTTTTTCCCAATAATCATTGCTATAAACCCTCTTTATATTTTAAATATCCCAACAAAATGTCAGTCACTTCTTAACATCCCCAAAACAAGCTTTGTTCTGCTAGGGTATACATGCTGCTTGAGTCAAACTGTGAGAGTCTGAAGTCCTTAAAGCAGATGAAATAATAAACATTACTCACATATTGCAGGAACCATATTCTCCACTTAAATCTTTACATTTAGTTAATGATGCAATTTAATAATTAAATAATTGCATAAAGAAAACCATATCAGGGATTCCTGAAAGTCCTGGTCTCCACAGAGATACTATCTACTGGAAATTATCTATTTCCCAGTATCCTATTGCCTGGACCATTTCACTTAACTTTATCTCCAGCCTACAGCTGGAGCTCTTACAGCTCTAGTTTCATTTTCTCTTCTCTTAAATGAAGTCCTGGTCCTGAAAGTTGCTCAGTACTTGAGGTGCAGTCACCTCTATTTCCATTTGAAGTCAATGGGAAAGGATGAAGCCTTGGGTGGCACGGTTTAGTGTGAGGTGTCCCTGCTTATGGCAGGGGGGTTGGAACTAGATGATCTTAAGGTCCTTTCCAACCCTAACTATTCTATGATTCTATGATGCTCAGCCTTTTATGTTACTGATTCTCCCTGTGAGAGTCAAAGGTTTGCAATATTGGTCTTTCAGATGATTGAATGTCAACCTCATCAAATTGAAATTCAGGCATTCTTGACCTCTGGCTGATGTTCTTGACTTCATTTAACATTCTATATTAAAAAGAGAATTCAATGCTGTCTCCTTAGAGCTTCCTGTCAGCCTACCTAGATTGAGCTGGAAAATATTAATATATTTTGCTTTATTTATGCTATCTCAAAACCCTTTCTTTTGGTGATATTTTTCTAGATGAATCTAAACTTTGTTCAGTCTGCTAAATTGCTAGTATGGGAGTCCATTCCTGTTTTGAAGTAAGGAAATGCAGGATATATTCTATGATTACTCCTGAAACCGCCTCTCTTTTCTTTGAGATTTGCCATACTAGTAAGAGCTAGACATATACTAGACAGAAGGTTGAACTTTTCATTTTAAATTTGAAATAAAAGGAATATAATGATATTTCACGGATACAGGAAACAGAAAAGAAAGTAACACCCACTGTTTTCATTACTGGAAGGATGTATCGCTGAGGATAGGATGCTCTACACTAACGTGCCCTCTCTGTGAATGAGATGGGTAGGTTCCTCTCTAGTCAATGAACAGAAATGTGCTCCTCTGGAGGGTAATCCATGCCACTTATTTTGAACACTTATTTTGGACTAAAGAGGGAGCCTGAATAATCAGATTTAGGCTGGACACATAGGGGATAATTCAGGTGCCTAAATGTAGATCTGTGGTGTCAACTTAGATACTTAAAGGAATTTTCTCTGGCACAGATCTTTCAGAGATGCTGTATCATTTCTGTCAGTCCTGTACAAGAAGTCCTTATAAGGAGCTAAATGTTATAGTGTAAGAAATGCTGCTAAATAAGATGTCTAAAATTTCTAAGCTTAGCCCTACAGCAAGGATATAAAACTGGTGGACTAGATGAGGATGGATGAAAAAAGTGAGCTGTAGTAGGGCAAACAAGGAGAAGCTTCTTCGAGAACTTAACACCTAAGAAGACTATTTATAGTACAGCACAGATATTAGTCAGAAAAGGAATATGGCATTTTATTTTCACTTGTTGGTATGAACTAGTCTGGGTTCAAGATGCAATACTCAAGTGAGATGGCATATTGGGAAAATTATAAGTAGAGGAACAGGAAAACTGGAAGGGATCTAAGACATAAAGAAAACTTTTAAGAGTAATAAAGTAAAAGTAAAGATAAATCCTGATGATATTTATAGTTACATGACAATAAAACAGACAGGAAAAATTTGGGATAGAGGAAGGGGGAGGTCATTAAAGATTATTATGTGCTTTAGGAGTATGATAAAGTCTCAGATGAGGGGAATAATGGACTGCATTTGAGAGTAAAAAGGCATGTTCTTCAAGAAGGAAAATTTTATGGCCTTGTACTGAAATATTTAGCAGAAATTCAGTCAAACCTGATCTGACAATATCAAGAAAACACAAGCAAAATAATGGGATGTTGAGAAATCTTTCCTAAGACTCTGAGACTGCAGATAGAGCAGAATTTAACAAGTAAGGAGGGTTTATTTTATTATACTATTTTATCCTGAGAGCAGAGACAAAAGTTGGACAATAAAACTCATCCTTGTCAGTGGAAGGGCAATAGAAACTGCAGATGGCAAAAGCAACTTTGAAGGAAGACGTTTCTGTGAGGAAAGTAGAGACTATTCAAAGCACTGTGTTAAACAGATAACTAAAAAATCAGAGGAGAATCACTTTAAAAATTAAAACAACTGCTCTGAAACCATGACAAACTAATTGCAAAACCATGTTGCCAAACTCCGAAGGGTATTTTTTTTTTTGTCAGTAGAGTATGGTTGTTTGGCTGACTTCAAAGACAGCTGTATTGGCAACAACTGAATTGTTTCGTGGTCAGTCACATGGCTTTATATAGCTTGTTTCAGCATGAGTAATCTCTTATTTCTCTGTTTCACCCTCACAGGTTTTCCCTAGGTCTATTCTTTGATTCAGATGGGTATGAATAACAATATATTTAATAAAAACACCATGTAAATACTTTATGAAACCTCTGCAAACCATTTTTGTAGCTGAAATGAAGTTGTAAATGTAATGGATATGTTGTGTAAAAATTCATTCTGATTTTTAGAAGAAAGCATTCATTCTGTCAATTTCGTTCAGCTATAGATAAGGTTTAGCAAAGGAAATGCACTGAAAGAATTTTTTAATGTTATGGGATTTTTTTATTGTGCTGTATCAGCACACAAATGTGTATCTGAAATTGTTTTTCCTGAGAACATCATGTAATCTTGAAATATGGGTAGCATTTTAGAGACATAGAAGATGGTAAGTGAGGATTTAATGGTCAATGTTCTGCTCTCTGAAATGAATTGTGTTTCTTATAACGCTATCCCGCACTTATATAGAAGTTTATGTAGTTTGATTGTCAGAACTGTATACTGCCAGGAAACAGAAAGAACCCTAGGGAAATCATTTGGAAAAGACCTAATAATCCATGGATGTAATCTGTGCCTGAGTAGGTAAGGACCAAGTCAGAGTCATATCCTGCAAATTATAGGGAGCTCAAGGGACATCCAGTCCTTAGTTTATCTTTTGTGGACTAGGAGTCATGGCCCTGCCTCCCTTTGACCTCCTGCGTCAGAGACTTAATTTTATGATTGGAGGACGTGGAGAATATCAGCTGTGATTCCAGAAGGGCTATAAAGGGTGCAATTTTTGTTGAAGTTGCTGTTGCTTGGGGTTTTTTGTGTGGTTTGGTTTTGTTTTGTTGGTTTTGGGTTGTTTGGTTTTTTTTTGTATTTTGTTTGGTTGGGGTTTTTTGTTGTTTATTTGTTTGGTTGTTTTTTATGCTGTTTCTAATCAAATAGATACTTGTTTCTAAAATGAATGAATTTGTGCAATTAGAATATGTGGCTTGCCTTAGTTATTAAAAAAAGCAAGTTTTGGCAAGAAAGGAACAAATACTTTTATCATTCATGTAGTGCCAAGAAACACAGGATGTAACCCCATGTCAGGAAGTGATTGTACTGCTTCTTATATGATGTCTTCTAAATCTTCTAAGTTTGAATTATGGAGATGCAGCCTTATGGATGCTTTCTTCCCACTGAATGGGAAGCTTTATGTCCTTTCAAATGAGAGCATAGTATAAGCCAAAGCTCTTTTTCTTTTTTAAAATCCCTATCACAATGATCCATGTTTTCCTCATTTTGTAGTACAACATTGTACTGGGTTGTGTTATCTAAAATGACATTCCATGCATTAATCATCACTATTTATATTCATTTGTATAACGGCTGTAAAACCCCTTCTTTAGTCATTATTTCAAATACTGTCTTCTGCACCCAGACTTTTTCTCTTTATCAGGCATGATTATAGGGTTGGGAACAATCTGTTTAAAAAACCAAAACCTGAATTGAGTGTGGATAAAGATATTAAGCTACAAATATTAATGACAAACACTAGTGTGAAGATCCATGGAAATCCAGTCATCATGGAGTTAAATTTACTTGTTGGCTTTTGAAGTTAAAAAGATGAACTTTGCTTTCAACTTAAGTGAGGAAAAAAATTGAGGTTTTAAATAGAAGAGCTGAGAACTGATCCAGCTGACTTTCAAAGCCATTTAGAAGCTGTTTGTTGTTCTATTATATTTGGTATTCACATTAATGTTAAATGGATTGTAGTTTGTCAGCATCTAAAAACATATTTTATGAACTCCAACTTATTGATTTACACCTGTCTTGCAGTAGTGACTCATGTTGTGTGAATAATCAATGAAACAATTTTGTATTTGCTTTTGTTTATCATGTTTCTTTACAGGAATTGCTGTCTATCTTTAACAGATAGTCAATGCTTTATAAGGATGGTTTAAGTTTTTAAATAATTATTTTTACATTAGCGATACAGTTGTCATAGTCTATGAGTTTGAGGAAGATCAGTAGTAAGAAGCAATATGTGAGATTAATAAATACACTAAAAATGCTCAGTGGCCTCCCCGCCTCAAAAAACATCCACAAAATAAACCTCTGAACTTTCCAGCTCATGGCATCTAAATTCTTATTGTGCTGATGCACGGCAAAGGTGGTCATTTTAAACTGAAATCTAAAATTTAAAATACTCATAATCACTTCAGTATTCATTAAGGGAACAAGTGTGTTTGGAACAGAGGATATTTGACAAAGCTTGAACTGAGGGTGACCTGGCAGTGCCAATCTGCAGATAGTATTTAGTTATATAATTTAATGGCCTTCACATTTTTCTATCTAGGTGTCTGAAGCAGGTTTCCTCTTTCATACAAATCTTGTGGTAACCTTTGCTCNATTAAGGGAACAAGTGTGTTTGGAACAGAGGATATTTGACAAAGCTTGAACTGAGGGTGACCTGGCAGTGCCAATCTGCAGATAGTATTTAGTTATATAATTTAATGGCCTTCACATTTTTCTATCTAGGTGTCTGAAGCAGGTTTCCTCTTTCATACAAATCTTGTGGTAACCTTTGCTCCCCAATGGTTTAAATCACATTCTTAAGGGATTAAACTGTTATGACAAAAGAGGAATGTTTAGATATTCTGCTTTGCAGCTAAAAATTTGTCAGATTAGAAATTGTGTATTTTATAATCTCAAGATCAAAGAAGCTTTCCATCAAAGCTTTGTGTCCGCTGTAATATTTTCCCAACCTTTGTTGAACCTGAATTGTTTTGGATTATCTCACATTGGGTTCACTGAGTATGCCTAGCCAAATGTGGGAAAAAGCTTCCTGCCAAACATTTTAAACATTTCACATGTGTAGGGCAGAGGCGGTAAGCCACAGGTATTAGTTTACTGCAGTGGTGAAGCTTGCTTTAACAGTCTTTTAAACTCTTACACGAGATGCTTTTTGAGATTACTATGACAGATAAAACCCCACAGGGCAACCGTTTATCTTCCATTAGCAATACCATTCACTTTCTTTAACCTGGTGACCTAAGTGTTCCTGTAAAGAGTCTCTTTTATAGAGTTTTTATATCTCAGTGGATTAAGTATCATTTCTCTGCTGAGGAAAAAAAAAAAAAAAAAAACAAACCCCACAACACAATTAAATTTCTTTAGAAGAATGGTTTGTCAGAGGGGATAGTTTTTTCTTTATTCATCTTTAAATCAAGCAGTCATGTTCCCCGAATAGTCACAAAACAGTGATCGTTCAAAGTTCAAATTGTCAGTTAATTTAAAATCCAGTCACCAACTCCCTTTATTACAGTTTCACTGTGTATTTGGCAAGGCAAACAACATATCAAGAGCACAGATACAGGGTTTAGCTATACTTTGTGCTGCATAGTACCTTAATAGTATTTAATGTTGGCATAATCTTTGTAGAAAATGCATATTCCCAGAAATATCTTTTTGTCAAATAACATTCTTGAGAGTTATATATGTCTATATATAAAAAATACATAATTAATTAATAGAAACATACATAAGTAGATTAGAACAGACTCCATAAGGAAATAATAAAAAACATTGCTCAGACATTTCCAAATAAAAGCTTGGAATTGCATTTCCTGGTTTCCTGTCAGTAACTATTGGGAAAGCCAGACAGGTTGAGTTTTTAATGAATATAATGAACAGTAATATGACCAAAAAACCAAAAATCTTAAGTGTCCTTTTTGCATTTGCTCTGTTTGGTATGTAATGCAATGCTTTTGATGAGCTGTTTGGTACTCTCACCTGTGTTCACTTTTAGAAAGACCAGTCTATGACGGGAGACCAGGCTCCATTCTCAGATGATGCACTGCATCACATTTTAGATTGAGGCTCAGGAACAATTTATTTTTGGTGGCACTTGCTTGAAATAAACCTTTTCCTCCACCATTAAATTCTTAAATATAAATTGTTGTCTCCTGACTTTTTCTTCATTATTCTTGTATAATTACTGCCCTGTAACAACTGGTTATTTTCTGTTCTCCAGCATGTTTTTATTTCATCTCCTTTACTGCAGTCAGTGACCTGTTTTCTTGATTGATTTAGGTACCATGCTTATATGTGCAGTGGTTAGAAGTCATTTTGGATTCCCTATTCTCCCTGCACTGTTTTAGTCCCAATCTTTTCAATTGCAACGTGAAATAGCCTTGCAAATGAGAAGTAGCTCACACTGCAACCTGGAGTACATTCCTGATTTTATTCATGCTCAACTTCTTTTGATTTAGTCAGAGTTTATAAAAAGTACTGGATGTAGCCTATATTCCAAAGGTTTTAATATTGACATTTTTATTATTTAATAGCATTTTTGTTGATGAACATGAAACACTTTGTGGGTGTTATCAGCTGTGGAAAAAGTCCACTCAACGTATAGTATTTATATGTCATTTGTTTTTCAAGGGGTGTGCAGATATTAAAAGAAACACAATATCAATGTCTTCAGCTATTCAAGTTTACACAGGTTAAACTTGTAGTGCCTGTATTCTTTTTATTAAAAAATATGAAAACCACTTTGAGACAAATGATCAGACTTTCATTTTACTCAAATGATAATTGAAATATGTATTCACTATATATACATTGCTATCACACAAAATGCTGAAGAATTCTTCATTTTCTTTTCCTATTTTGTACCCAATACTACCTTCCTTTCCCTAGTCTACTGTCTGTAGACTTGTCCGTGACATGTTTATGACCAGATTGACAATTTAAAAGAAAAGATTATTATTTTTTTTTTTTTATTTTAAGATTGAAACTGTATTTTTCAGCTCTGAATTTGAATCTAAGTCTACTACCTGTGGCCCACTTGTGCTAGATATCAATCCCCTATATCTAGTGTTTATAACCTATTATTCTGTGCTTATAGAGTCAGAATGAGATGTCTGGTCTTATAAAAACATTATCTTAGTGTGCATCATCTTAGTGTTCATCTTCACACACCGGGGCTAGTAATTATAAGCTGCAATGTTAACATTAGCCAGCTAATTTATTCCTAAGTGCCAGAATCTTGTGATTCTGTGATATGTGACAAATCTTTTGATCATGGCGTGGAAATATATACTAGAAGGCTCTGCAATACTTACTAATTAGTACAAAAACTGGCATTAGTCTGAGAAAGGCAAGTTGTGCCAAAACAATTGCCATTGCAGTAAAACAAACTTCCTATGCTTGTTTAACTACAGTAGCTCTGGATGCCTTGTTTACCATGTTCTATTGTCATCATATGTGACTTTCCCCAAACCTAGAAGAGGAATTTTTAGATTGAAGAAATCACATGAAAAAATATCTTATAGAGATACTACTATTTTACTGGAATTGTGATTTCAGAGATGGATGTAAAAAGTGAAACCTTGGAGACAAAAAAAATATTTATAATGTAGAGAAGAAAACGCAACTTACGCCTTCTGGGACACTTCATCAAACTGTTATAAAAGACTGAGAAATAATATTGTACTTGCCCATGGTCAAGGGATTTCTGAAATAGAATATTCAAGGTTTGTTAGAATTAGGTTTCAAACAATGTTGGGCATTTCATGCTTGAGTGACGAAAAGACAATTATTTCTCAGTGTCTTTGCTGCCTCTGGGCATGATTAAATAATGGAATTGTATTCTCAGGAAGATGTGGTTTATTACTTTTAACAGCTTTTCAAGCTGAAGTCTTTATAAATAAAAAAGCTGTAATTTAAAAAAAGATAAAGCCCAGTGCCATTTCATCCCCTCTAAACATGGAAGGGAAGGAAATGTATATAGTAATATCTATAACTTTTAGCATGTGGTTTTACTGAGGTATGTATTCTCGAGGGAAAGAAAATGTGATGCTTCCAGGGCTGAGGGGCTCTGCCCATGTCGCTTAGTTGTTTTATGTTTCTCATAGCAATGGTTTATGCAAAAAGGCTAAGTGAACTGATTTGGGTTTGCTAAGTTTTGATGGTGTTTCCAGAAGTGGAGAATAAATTAAAAAAACCTCAACCACCATATTCAGATGCTTTACTTAGCTTTGCCATTCCTGAATGTCTCCAAGCCAGACTGCAGCATTTGGAAAGGCAACTACTCCTTAGCAGGGTTAGTCCTGGAGTACTAGAAATATTCTGTGCCTGTAGACTGCTTGTAATCAGGTCATTGTCAGGTATAATTTCTGGCCACATCATCAAATCAGAGTACTGGGCTCCTCAGCAGCATTATGCTTTGGGCTTCAGCCCACACAAGTATTTGTGACCTTTTCTGTCCCCACACAAGTGCTGGCAGGCTGACTGGTCTCACAGGATCTGTTGTTTTGTAGGTGCAGTCAGAACCACAGCTGAGACCAGCCTCCAGAAATCAGTGTTTTGGGCTTTTTTGTTTTGTTTTGTTTTTTTTTTTGTAAGTTGACTATTTCTTGAAACCATTTTAGCTATGGTTACTTTGTCTTTTTAAAGTGGGGAAAAAAAAAGCAGCATGATACCAGTTTTTCCCTTGTCTGTGGTTGGTCATCAATGCTCGTCCCTATCTCCTCTCTAGGGTAAGATTTAGCCTTCTAACCCCTACATAATGAGACTGTTGGGAACAGTGTTCTCTGAGAATAAGCTTCCTGCTCCCCCTGGTCCCCTCTCTGAGAGAAATTTAGCTGGATCAACTTCTCCACTGAGCTACTGTGTCTCCACAAACTCTGGAACTAGCGAAGTTGAAGGGGAAAAAACAGCTGAGAGGAGGGAAGATATAATCACATCCCTGGTGTTCAGGTGGATTTGCATACAATACAAGCAGGAGAGATATATGCAAAATTAAAATGTCTGTTCTGTTCTGTTGCTTGGCTGCACTAAGTCAGGATAATCATGCTCTATTTACATGACATCTTAAATATTCTGTATACTTGTTATGTTCTTAGGATTTTGAATCTCTTTCAACAGGCCACAGAATCTTCTTCATGGACTACCAGATTTCTTTATAGTAAACAAGATCAAGCTTTGTGACAGCAGCTCAAAAAGCAATACTTTTGTGTCCACTCTGACATGTCATTATTCTATGATATGTATCAAAGCTCCCCTCTCTTTATCAGGTTGCAGAATTGTCCCATTTGTATAACTGCTCAAAGTAAATAAATAATCTAGACAATACTAAGTGCAAATGCAATTGAAGCAATTCATTGTTTGGTCTCACATCAAGGAGAAAACATGTCAAAGATCTTGTCCAACCAGAGCAAGGTGCCAAAATCCCTAGATCTAGCCTTGGCATATGGTATTGAACAGATGTACTGGATATGAAAAATCACAGCTGCCAGCTAGCTGATAGCTACCTAAGAATCAGTCAGTGCTAATTTGGTATTCCAATGCTAGATAAGATCTATGTGGTGTGTCTGTGGGTAACTAAAGCTCTGTTTACATTAGGTTGATAAGAATGGATGCCATACAGAGTGTCTTACGAAAGATGTATCCATTTGTGACTGCAATCCACGTGACAGCTAATTATTTAAAATGAACTTTCCTATTACTGCATCAGAAAACTCCATCTATAAAACCAGGACAGAAATGGCATCTTCTTCCTGAGATCCTATGGGAGTTAGGAGCAAGCAATTGTACTTTGAGTCTGAGTCTTATTTTAATAAGGTCTTTAACTTTGTTGTAAAGTGCAAACAATCTTTAAAGTGAGTTAAATTTGTCAGGGTAGCAGAACATTTTATTAAAATTGAAAGCAGGGTCCATCCACAATGATTAGGTACACTAGGAACATCCCTGGTGCAATTCCCCTAATTTTCCCTAGCTATATTTTTCCTTCATCTCTTCACATTCCTTTCAATGAAACTGTTCAGGCGCAAGCAAGGTTAGACTTTTGTCCCATTTATTGTATTACAAAAAATATTGGTTCCTCACCACTTGAAAGGTTGCCAGTAAATATTTTTTCCATTGTGGCCAAAACACCTCTTGTTTCTAGCACCTCCAAATGAAATTAGTGCCATCTTATCAGTGGTATAAAATAACTAAATAAATAACACCCTCCTCAAAAATCTATCAACTTCCAAACACAACTATTTTGAGTCTGACGTCTTCTTCAATGCCTCCTATCTATAAATTTGCAAGATTTCAGTGCCTCCCTTTCCTATATCTTACACTTGCAAAAAGCAACATTTCCCAGGTGTCTTAGAAAAAGGGGACAAAGTCTATCAAATTCAGACTTCTTTTTTAGTGTTCTCTCTAATGTCTACATTAATTAAATAAATGTATTTTTAATTGAAATACATGAAGCTTTCAAGTCAAACTGAGTTCATGTCCTCAGGCACCCTATTAATGGAATTTTGGAGTGACAGTGCATGCCAACCAGCTGGGTCAGGGCCACATTAATGCATCATTGAAGTTTTTTCTCTGATGGCTCAAACCATTCATTCATTCTAGAATGGAAAAGTCTATCCCTTCACAATCCTTGGAGAAGTAACATTTCATGAAGTCTCAACAGATTCCACACGCAATTTGGAAGATATTTGAACCCTGCTAGTCCTTTTCAAATGTTTTATTTTATAGGCTGTCAAGTTTTAACAGCAGTTAATGCTCTTCATGAAATTTTGTCTTCCCTTCCAAGGGGACAGGATCATTTATTGTTCTTTTACTCCAAAAGAGCAATGAACAAGTGCATTAAGTAGATAGAACAATAAATAGTTTCTGGGATTGATTGATGTTATTCTCAAAGGACCAAAGCATTTTCTTTCTTTAAAAGGGAATAAGAAAACAGCACAAATAGACCTGAATAGATATACTTTACAATGGGTTATCCTTATGCAAATAGAAAGCCCAGTCACCATCAGCAGTATGCATGACAAAAAAAAAAAAAAA
>NDXB01003744.1:16540-27173 GCA_002631895.1 Agapornis roseicollis | reverse complement strand
AAAAAAAAAAAAAAAAAAAAAAAAAAAAGACAAAAAAAAAAAAAAAAAAGGAAAGTGGTGGATAATTCCCTTACATTGTTGACTAATGAAGCTTTCCTAGTTATGTACATGCTGCAGCTGCACATCCTTTGTGTTTTGTGTTGGCCAGGGATGCTGGAGCCTGTTCCACACCTTATCTGTGTAAGACCTTCCAGAGTCCTCCAGAGCAGGGGGACTCAGCCACCAGTGTGTGATGGTTTCCCAAGACTCTACATTAGTAAACAAAAAAGGCCATAGACTCTTACCTGGTCAAGAGGCAAAATGATGCAGGCTTATACTTTTATGCCCATGTTATTTCTTCCCTCAAAATAGAGCAACTATTACACTTACACTGTCTGTAGGAAACTGGGGGATATGTTGTAGCCTGAATTTTCACCTGTACCATTTGAGAGGGTGTTAGTTGACATGAATGGCATGGTTTAGTGTGAGGTGTCCCTGCTTATGGCAGGGGGGTTGGAACTAGATGATCTTAAGGTCCTTTCCAACCCTACCGATTCTATGATTCTATGATTCTGTGATGAATCTAAATTATATGAGGGAATGTATTTATAGCTAAACATTACAAGTGATCCTTGACCAGTAAGCAGACTCATGATTTTATAAATATCATAGAATCACTAAACCATGCCACACAAGGCTTTATCCAACCTGGCCTTGAACACTGCCAGGGACGGAGCACTCATAACTTCCTTGGGTAACCCATTCCAGTGCCTCACCACCCTCATAGGAAAGAATTTCTTCCTTATATCCAATCTAAACCTCTCCTGTTTAAGTTTGAACCCGTTACCCCTTGCCCTGTCACTACAGTCTATCCTAATGAAGAGTCCCTCCCCAGCATCTCTATAGGTCCCCTTCAGATACTGGAAGGCTGCTATGAGATCTCCACGCAGCCTTCTCTTCTCCAGGCTAAACAGCCCCAACTTTCTCAGCCTATCTTCACAAGGGAGGTGCTCCAGTCCCAATCATCCTCGTGGCCCTCCTCTGGACTTGTTCCAACAACTCCATGTCCTTTTTATGTTGAGGACACCAGAACTGCACACAATACTCCAGGGGAGGTCTCATGAGATCACAACAGAGGCTAAGGGCATAGTTCTCCCTGTAGGCATCACCATAGCAGAAAGATACTTGAGGGACAAAATACCTCCTAGTTACAAGACATGTAGACCTGTGTGAAAGCTCAGAAGCCTAAGTTTGCTTAAAATATAGCCAGAAAAGGAAGTAAGATGCTGCTCTAATGCAAAGCCTACACCATTTTATTAAGAAAAATAAGATGCACACCAACTACAAAAGCTAGCAGCTTCTAAATCTGGTCTTTTCCTTCTTAGCAGGGTCCATTTTCAAGGGGACACATTCAGCCTTGACTACTAAGGAGTCTGGTTACACACTTACTCACAGCATCAATACAGAAATATCTAGCCATACAAAAACTTGGTACAAATCTCTGAATTTCTGGATTTCGGAGCCCATCTTATTCTCCATCTCTCTGGCCTTATGAAAAATTAATGTAAGAGGGACAGAAAGCTTTTTGTGCGTGCTCTGAAAGACATATGCTTCAGCAGTTGTAAGTCTGTATTCCAGACCAAGTAAGAATGTGTGTTTCCTAAACACTGGCTATACAGGTGGACAGGGACCTGGGTTGTTGTTTGTTTGGGTTTTTTTTGTTTTATTTTGGTTTGGTTTTTTTTCAAGAGAAAAAAACACTTTCATCTTGTGAAGAAGACTTGTGCTTACAAACCCCAAATTGAAGATGGCTATTGAGCAGCATGCAGGACAACCCCATTGTCTACTGCTGCTACCATTGATCCCTCCCTCCTTAGCTTGCTCATCTCTCTAAATTACTGGAGCTTTTTAGCCTTCTATCTAGTTTCAATAAATGGCCTTTTGTCTCCTCAAAACATTCCTTAAGCTTCTCTTGTAACAACAAGATATGAATACGTTTTTAAATACTTGTTAATATAAACTTTTGTTACCTTGTTGGAGAATTGTTCAGGCAGTCATGATACAATTCATAACATAAGAGGTTCATAATAGGAATGAAACAGCAGCCACGCAATTCAGATCCATCTAGTTCAGCAACACTGACATTCAAGTTTATACTAAGGGAGAAGGAGAAAAAGAGCAGCATGTGATACTTCTTTCTAATGCATTCCTCGTTTTCAGTTATTTTCAGCTCAAGCATTTTCTTTGATGTATGTGGCTCGGCTCTTTAGTAACCATTTACAAATCTGCCTTTCAAGTACCCCCTTAAGTCTACATATACCTCTTGTATTGAGTAGGTCCTTTTGTTACAAAGGTTAACTGCATGTTGCATGAAAAGTTAATTCTTTCTGTCTTCTTTAAATCTAGCTTCTTGCACTAGAAGAGCAGTGAGTAATGAGTCTCTGGTTCTGTAGACCACTGTGCCATTTGTAGTTCTGTAGACCTTTGTCTTATGATCCAAGCCCATCTCTTTTCTGAGCTGAAGGTTTCAGCCTATTAAGTCATGCCTTGTAAGGTACCACTTCTATGCAACCATCCTAGTAGTCTTTGAACCTGTTGATACATTGTCTGAGATGAAATGACTAGAATACAGAATTAAAAGTCAGTGTGAATAATAGACATATATTCCAGAATAATATTTTCTGGTTTATGCTCTTATTTATTTCCTAATAATTTCTAGTATTATATTTTTTTTTTTTTACTGCCTCTGAATGATAAATTTATGCTTATGTGGAACTACTTATTATGCCCTCAAGGTCCTTTATCTGCAGAGTAATAGAGAGATCAAAGCTCATTTTTACACCTGAAAACAGAGGTATCATTCCTCAAGACCTTGCATTTGACTTAAGTTCCAGCAAAAAAAAAGGTTTTATTTATCTTTGTCTTAAAAAAAATATTTGTTGTCGACACACACAGTTGTGTTACAGTGAATTTCCCCTAATATAACTATGAACGAGAGATTTCCTTAGCTCACAAAAAAAGTACTTCAATGTACTTTGTGTATTCACAGGGCATTAGACAAGAATCACCCATCTTGCATGTTACTCACTTATTTTTACAGTGCGTGTAAATAAGTGATTCCAGAGTTGCCCTATCAAGACCTAAAACTTACATTAGCACATAATTCAAATGAAAGGCTTGCAGATGGATAAAGTTGCTGCCTGGCTTATTGTAGTTGTCAGGGTTGAACCCTGCCTCTGTGCTGTAAGCAAGAATCAGTCAGCTATGACTCCCTCCTTCTCTGAAACACCTCCTTCTCCTCACCTCCCCTGACCTCATGCTTTGTACGACAGCTGTGGAAAATCAAATCATCCTGTAAACCTGCTTTCTGCTGGCCAGCTGGCAGTGTAGGCCAGGACCAGGAGTGCCAGAACCTTACAGCTGTATGTGTATCGCTGCCTATCCATCTGTAGCATATGCCATATGCCAGTCCCTGAAGTGAGTTTCATTTCATCTGAAATGAAACTCTTTCATCAGAACCTAAAAGTGTTCCTTCCCGCTATCTCACCTTGCTCCTCTGATCTTTTCTGCTAGCCATTTATTCTCTTCTCCTTTCCTCTAGGAATCATATGCAGTGAATTAAATCAAGTTTGTGGCCCACTGCTATTTTTTTTAGCAAGTATAAAAAATTCTGTGTGACTTTTTGAGTGGAAGGTGTGGCAAGTCCAACTTGTCTTGAGTAAGTAATGTAAATGTAGGATTTACTGCTCCAGGAGTTCAGACAAATCTGTTCAGGCAATTTACAGTTGGTTCAATTTTCTTTCCCATGAGGTCAGTACAGTGTGCACGTGTAGGGTATAAGGGACAAGAGGTTAATTCAAAGATACGGTCTGTTCTGCCCACTAAAATAAGCGTGTCTGTTGAAGAACAGATATATTTTCAAGTCTAAGTTATTTAAAATGTTTGCTTACTTAAATAATGCTTTTCCCCTTAATAACCAAAAGTAGGCATTTCTTTAGTTCCCAGATTTTTGAACAGCTTAAAATAGAGGTGGCAAAAAGCCAACATGCTTAGTAATGTGCAGTGGCACTCTGAAAGCAAACACAAACAATAAAAATATCCTTCTGCACTGGCAGAGCTGATCACATTTGACTGGAATGTGGATTTCATGATTTGTTAAAAGGTGAAGCCTTCTGCCATTCCAAAAGCACACCCCTCACCACAAGCGGAAGGAAGTTATTTGGACTGAGAATTCAGGGCAGATGTGCTTTTTTTTTTTTAATGCTAAATGTAGTTGAGAAAAGGATTGTGGCAGTGGAGTAAAGTTCTTAGAGCTTTCTTAGTACTCTAACCTGCATACAAACCTCTTCTTGTTTAGCCTTTTCACGTAAAATTTAAAAAAGAAAAAAGTCTTCTGAGTACAGCAATATTAAATTTTTATTGCTCATTTCATTTTTCTAAATAGATCCAAATTCCAAAGAAAAAAGAGAATCCTTCTGTTGTTTGTACTGTATTAATTTTCTCTCTCTTCTGAGTGTTACTTGATTTAAAACAAAACAATACACCTAGAAGTGCAGTAACAGTGCTCTCCTTGAATTCTTGACCTGCCTGTTCTCTTGGCTGTTATCTTCTGAGTGAATCTGGATGGTTAGCCATATGTTGAAGATTACACTTGTGAATTATGGGGCTACTCTACTCATAGTGCCTAACGTCAAGTATCCAACTTGAAAGCTCAAAAGTCCCTCTCAGGCTGTCTCCTTCTTTAGGTTGCGTAGAGAACATGTGCTCCTCAACTGGGAGTCTACCAATTGGTCCAAAACTGCCTTCCAGTGTAACAGTGTGAATTCCTTCCTTCCCCAACATTCTTATTTTAATTTATGCACCCCAGCCTAGACTTGTAGTAGTAGAAACTGTCATGGAAAACTAAGCTCAGCTTTTTAGAGCAATAATTTAACAGTGTTGGTAGAGTTTCTTTTTTTCTTGGAACCAAGTTAAAATTTAAAACACTCAAATCTGACCCTTTGGTAACTGAGAATTATCCTCTTCTTTCTATTTTCTTCAAATATTTGTACTGAGTAAACCAAATTTGTTTACATAGCTCTGAAAAGTTGCCATCTGGCAATCTGCTGTCTTGATTCATGGCAGAGTTTTTTGTTCCTGCCAATTTTAAGCCTTTGTTTTAAAATGTGTGCTGAAAGCAACCCAATTTTCTTTTCCCCTGAAGTCAGTGGCAGAATTCCCACTAGTTTCTGATGGAGCAGGATCAAGCTCAGACAATGATGGAAGGTAATTAAAAAAAAAATAAATTCAAAGTATCATTAAAGGAATTGCACTACCAATTCTGTTTGGTTTTTCTTTGAAAACATAATGGTAAGGTTTTGCATATATCGGTCAACAGCTCTAGGCAACTTGAAACTGAATTAACTACCGTACTTCTCAGTGAGGTCTTTTTTCTTTTTCTTCTTTTTTTTTCTTTTCTTTTAGAATATATGCCCATGAGAAAATAAAGGAAAACATTTGAAACAGTGTATACAGTACCATGTTTTCTTCTCTGAAGACTAAAAGAAGCTTCTAAGCAATTCTATTATTCATCACTCAATAAATACAGATTTTCTAGAGCAGGCTGAATTGTAGGACACAAGATCATAGCCATACTACTTAGGCTGAAATACCATCAGATCTCACAACTGAAAACAAGGTGACTTTAGTCCCTAGGATAAAGCAGGGCGTTTAAGAAACAAACAGTGATTCACTGTGCTCTAAGATTTACAGAAACCTTTCTATTTATATTAGGGGGAACTGGATCACTTTTCCCTAATGCTGTCTTCAGTGTCAAATTTTTAACTATGCCATATTCGTTGGCCCCTATGGCCAGGAAAAAGGCTGAAGCCTTGATGACCTATTATCACAGAAATGTGCACATCACCCCTTTCCCAGAGTGAGATGTTGGCCTCCATGTTCTGGCCCAATTCTAGGTGAATTCCACTCTGCATCCCTGGAATTGCCCTGTAGTTTTAGCTATGCATAAATATATGTTGGATTTTCTTTCTTTAAAACTGCTGCTGTTGTGCAGTGTTACTCGTACAAAACAGCTGTGATATTCTTATCTGAGAGATCTGCATGTCACTGGGAAGGAAAGTGATATCAGGTCCCTGGGCTTGATAGATAGGTGTTACTAGAAATAGTAATGCTCTTTCCTTCCCTCCTGCAGACTGCCAGTTTCAGCCTAACCCCAACATTACAATCCCCCTCCCCCCACCCCCCTCATAAATATAGATATTATTTGAAAAGTAAATTTAGAGCAGATGTCCAGAAGGACTTGCTACCAGCAATCAAATGTCACCTGCCCCAAGCTGAGTTCAAGCCTTAAGATGTGGTTGGTACATAGGCCTTCTTTAAGCTTTCACCCTTGCTGGCCATGAGGAGATGAGGAGTTTTGCCATCACTATTCTTTTAACTAATGGACTAATTCTCTGGAATGTCAGCCATATTGGGTCCCTGCAGGTAGAAGCAAAAGACTACTGGTCCTACTTATATGCTAGTTAAACATCTGGAGTCATTGTGTATGGAATGAAAGAATATTTAAATGTGAGATTGAGAGTTAGGTTTTTGAAAAATAGGGATCTAAATGTTTGAAATTTTGCTTTTAATTGTTTGGGCTTTTTTAGTTAGTGATCTCCCTTCTTACTGCTCATATAAAACTAATTGTTTCATTTTATGTACATGAAGACTGACTCCATAAAGATATGTGACATATAGATCCTACCATTTTAGTTAGGTAGGTAGTTTCTTCTGCTTTTCTTGGTGTCTTTGATTCTAGGAGGCCTTAGAGAGTCTAGCTAGCCACTGGGCTGTAGCTGCATGCTATTCACTCCAAACTTTCTGTGTGAAAGGTGTGTAGCAATTCAGGACATTGCATCTGACGCTAGGTTGGTTTTTACTTGAGAAATCTTTGTAGAATTCCTCTAAAATTTATGGAGTTACACACTTGAAACAGGGCTCGCTATCTCTGGTCCAGAATGTTAACTGTGGGCTGTTCAGTAGGACCCACTGTTATTCTTACAAAAACAGTGATGTCTTCTCTTTGAAAGAAAATTAAAGTGTCTCAAACTGTCTTTGTTGTGGAAATGTCTAAAACAAAACTATCAAATTTAATCTATTCAAAGGAAAAGCAAACATCTGAGAAACACAAAAGTGGAATCTTGAATTGTGATATGAAGCTGGATGTATTTGGACATGGGTTTGTATTTGTGTCACATCAGGATGTGAGGATATCCTGAAGTACAGGAATGGAAATAATGTTATTGATATAACACTAAAACCCCCCTGTTTTGTTCCCACTGCAAGCTAGCTTTTACAGCAGCTCGAATATAAACTTTAACTTCCTGTAGCGGTAGGAAATGTATATATTCAGTGGGGATCAACAGGCAGAATTATTCAAGGGAGACAGTGTGCTTCAGTAGTTGCAGCAGGGAATTTGAAAAGGTCTTGATCTGGTTTCAGCATCTTTCTGGGTCATTCATTCACTGTGTGATCTCAGATGACTCACTTGACCTCAGTTAAACCAGCTGCAAAGGCAGGTAAAGGAGACACTCTCTGGGGAGGAGATACAGGGTCTAAATTGAGTCTACCTGGGACTGGCAGCAGTCAAATTTTATGCGTGTAAAAAGTTTAGAAAGCTAAATCACTTTTAGTATCTGATGGTGAAGCAGTGGCTATATATTCTCCTTCATGGATCATTTCAAAGCCCACATGACAGCATTAGCTATTGTGTCCTTCCTGTGTGTGGACTTAAGCTGCCTAAATGATGATGAGTTAGCTAACAAAGATAACAAGTATTTAAGTAAGATAAATTCTCTCCTAGCTGAACTCTGATGGTCAACAAATACAGAGCCTACAACATTCTAGTACAGCTTTCCTTAAGCCAGGCGACGTGACAGACCATGCACAGTCAGACACAGTAGGCCACTGGTGCATTGCCAGACAGAAGATGCAGTAAGCCAAATGTGCCCTTCAAACTGAGAAGAGTCCACATCTGTCAGAGAATGGGTTCAGGAATATCTTATGGCAAATAACATAGCAAAAGTCACTGCTAGTGTGAATGAGCATGACTATTTGGAAGTTAATGCTGCTGTGTGTTCACTATCCCCACCATGATATTTTTGCTATCATGTAGATGTAGTCATTAAAATATTTTGCAATAGTTATAGCCAAATATTCAATAAATATTAATTCTTTATTAAAAGAGATCTATGTTGTCCAGTCCTTGCTGCTGCCTTGTGTCCTTTGAAACATAACTGGAAATTATCAGTTTTAAGAATGAGATGTAGAATATTCAGGAATAATTTTGAATTGACCTGAAGAGAGCCTTAAATAGATACTATGACAACCTTTATCTCAACTGACACAGGGTGTTGCTAGGACAAGAGAGTGAGTGACATATGTCTGGTTTCTAGTGTAAAAAATGCCACTGAAAGTGTTGGAACGATCACCTCTGGTGAGGTTGAATATTCAAATTACATTTCTGAAATGTAGAGTCATTATTCCATACTTAGTGCAGATATATTGAGAGGTTTGTAAGGTTTGCTGTGAACTTTTCCCCACCCTTCTTTATCCCTTTCCCCTTTGTCTTCCCTCTCTTCTTTTCCTCTTTTCCTTCCCCTTCCCCTTAATCTCTTCCTCCAGCCTCCTTTTCTCCTTTTGCCTCTTTCTTCCTAAACTAGCTCTCTTTTCTTTGTTTCCCCTTCTTTCTCTGTCTACCACCTCTCCTTTTTTGCTTTTCCTCTCAGAGGAAATAGAGAATAGAGAAATGTGTGTTTTGATTTCTTTATTTCTCCTCTTTTTCTTTGTTTTCTCAGGCAGGGTTCTTCTTTTGTGATCTAATAATCAGCTTTGCTGGTGTAGATCGAAATGAAACCACATATAGTCAGAGATCACACCATGTATCACTGGTTCTTATGTTGGGTTTCTAGTCTAAAAGAATCTCACAAAATCAAGCTTCAAAGACAAATTTGGATTTGAATTATGGAAGGTCAAATCTTGGGAAATCTACAGAGGTTTAAGTTGTTCTGTGTTGCTGTGTTATTTTCAAAATGTACCAGTTAATAATTCTGGGAATGTTTAAATATGATTATTGCACACCTGAAACTTTTTGTCAGATTTTTATTCCAGGTATAGGCTTTTGTTGTTTATCTCTAACATTATACTTGCACACAACATTAACGTCACAGTGATTTATATGGAGAAAATCTTAAGTTGATCCTTTTTTTTGTGTGTGTGTTTCTTAATTTAATGAAGTTTCTTGTTTGTTCATGTTATGACTGATGCGTATAAAACTAAACCTTAAGTTGTTATCTCTGACAACAAAGGACAAGCTAATTGGTGGAACTTACCTTCTGTGAAGCCAATGTTTAATCCTGGAGGGGAAGCCTGTAAGGTATTATTACACATTAGTCTAAACGCTTTCTTATTCTACGTTGAAAGATTTGCATGGCTGATGTACTGAATTTTAAAAAATACCCAGGTATAAATTATTCTAGAGGAGTACTCTGAAGTGTACTCCTTTAACCAGGTATCATGAAGTTCAGCTTCCATGGGACAGTAAAATCAAGAGATACAGAAAGTGTTTCCTCCATATTGAGAGTCACAGGGTTCAAGCCTTTTGTATAAGCATCACATTCAGAGAAGAAGATTAAAATTGCTCATCCAAATTTGATTTGACCTCGACTTGATTTTTTTTTTCTTTTCTTATCCCTGTCTCCCAACCCCCAGTTTAATTTCTCCTAGAAGGGAGAAGGCATTCTGAAACATATTTTGCTCTTCCAGCCATAATGGTTGGCAGTACTATATGAAATTACTTTGATTCTTGAAATGAGATAATATTGCTTCATGTGATACATTTGCTCATGGGACATTTATAAAAATACATTTTAATATGACTAAGTGTGCTAATTTCTGTCATGCTTAGTGTTGAACTCTTGCATACTTGTGGGAACAGGAAATATCAGTAATGTTTATTGCCAACAAATGCTATTGTATTTTGTGAAAAATATGCCAAATACAGATAATTTATTGTAAAATTTGTAGTAAGGGTTATGATTTTGCTGTTTGAGGAAAATATAATTTTGATGATATTTCTTCTAGACAAGAAAGGTCTTTTTAGTGAGGAAGTGCATAGAACTGACATTATGCATGTGCTAGAATATTTAAGAGTGATGTAGCAGATTATTATTTAAAGAGGGCTGTTTTTCATGTACCATTAATCTTTGCTTATGAAGAAGAACACCCAAGAAAAGTTTTGAGTCTATGGAAAAATGCCACTTTTCTCTAAAACTGCTGCAACTCATATATTCCTAAAAGTGTATGGGGACAAAATCCCCATTGAAGCTAAAAGAATTACTTACTTTCCTGTGGTGAGACTAACAGAGAAAAGTAGTTAAATTATAAAACCTGGCAAAATAGTTACCTGAGGACATAACTCCAAGCATTCAGATGATTTTAACGGTTTAATAACATTTCTCATATGACTAAAACTGAGCAGTAGAGATAGGGTAAAACTTCCATATTAAGTTGTTTTCTGCTTCTGCTTCCTTTTGTTAAAAATATTTGCTTCCTTTCTTACTTTCTTGCTCTTTCTTTCTTTCTTTCTTTCTTTTTTTTTTTTTTTTTTTTTTGA
>NDXB01003744.1:0-15428 GCA_002631895.1 Agapornis roseicollis | reverse complement strand
TTCTTTTAAAAAAAAAACTTCTTTCTGAGCCTTGCAGGTGATAAAAAAAAAAAAAAAAAAAAGATATTGAAAATAAAACTACTGTAAATGTGTATGTCTGAGGAAGAACCACATGCTTCAAATTTTATAAATTAGTATGAAGAAGGTTAAAGGCACATCTTTTGGATATGATGTAAGATATAGACAGAATACCCCTGCTCCCAGGATATCACTGTCCTGCAAAAAGTGCCTTCTTAACTTGCTAAGAAACAGAGGTGCATATTTCTGAGGTTCTGAACAATATTGTAACTGTTGCTAATAATCTGTGCTTTTCTAGTACCCTTACCCTCCATATGCTTTGGAACAAGGAATGTAAATTGTAAATTGCAGCTAGTATTATCTACAGCAAATCAGTTCTCACTGTGTCTTGCAACATCAGTTCTATCTATTTACTCCATGTAGGTTATATCTTATTATTTCATATTTTCTTAGTAAAATTATTTCTATAGTATGATTTTGCTACTTAATGTGTTAAAAGTTTTAAAATGCCTAATATCTTCAGTGAATTCTCTAGATCTGTGAATTCCTATTCTTTATAATCAAATAGCACTAAGAAGCACAAGGAGGTATTTTGCAATTGTTAGTTGTTTTTCATAATAAAATACTTTTGTTGACTTTCTATAAAGACATTTTGACATGGAAAGTAACTTAGTGTCGAAAAATGTAATTCTGATTAAAATCAAGTTTTATGAGAAATAGGAAGAAGCAATTTCCTGCTGGTGCCAGAAACATTTTGTTTTCAAAAGGTAGGTGCAAGCATAGTGTTTAACCGACTTTTTGTTTAACCTTTTCTACTCCTTTCAAATCTATTATTCTTGGTAGAGAACAAGGAGATAACAGCAGAATGTTAGATATGGTACTTACAAGCTAGACCTCCAGCAAACACTTTGTAGGCATTTTGAGGATCCCATATTAGAGACTAAAATTCCTTACACTAAATATTTTTTAATTCTAAGTGGAATAGAATTGTCTGGCACTACATATTTTCAATAAACCAAGCCAAATAACAACTTATTTTCTGTGTGTTACATCCTGGGAAAACACAGAAAGAAAAGGAATATCAAGTCACTAATTAATGATGCTTAAAGAAAAAAAGATTCCTACTGACATCATTAAAGGTGTTTAATTATTTTTATAAGGGTACATACCTGTGTCATGTCAATTTTTCCTAAGTAATAAGTAAGCAAATCAAAACATCAAGAGTTAGAGCCTGTCTTGAGAAAATAATCAGCTATTTAAATACATTGTTGCATTTTTCAGTACAGCTGCCAGCTCTAAACCGGCAAATCCATGTGGGTATATGATAATTTACTGGAGTTACTACTAGTTATCAGCTTCAAAGGGAAGTTTATTCTAAAATCAGTGTGAAAATTTTTATATAGTAGGGGAAAGCAGAGAAACCTATTAGTGACATGAAAAGGTGCACTCATCTAGTTAATGAAAGTTTGATTTAGCTCATAAAGGAAAACTATTTCACAGCTATAGTGTTTGGTAAAAAGCTATTTTAAATAATTAATTAAGTAGTTTTTAAGTTGGTCAAAATACCTGATTCATTGTCATTCAAAAAATATGTTTCATCAGCTATTGTTTAATTGTAATTCTAAAAAATAATATCTATTTTCAATTCTTGAATTAGAATGTGAGTATATATAGTGTAAGTATTCACAAATATATATTTTAAAATTGAATAAAAAGAAGGTGGATATAACTCTTTGTGGAAGCACAGTATCAGGAAATGAAAGACTTATTCTGGGTGTATTCTGTGTATCCATGCTTCAGTTACCCCTTCTGTAACATAGCTTTTATTTCTTAGGTGTCTTATAGTGAAATTGAGTGAGATCCAGTTTCATATTGAATAGTATTGTGTAAATTGTGAGCCCACTGTTGTATAAAAATATTGAAGGAGCTTGTAAAGCAAGCTGCAATAATTTCCAACTGTGTGTAACTGTAAGGTCACGTTTGCTTCAATTTTTAAAGTGCTAGAGTTGCTTTGATTTTTTACAATGAATACAAATAATGAACATAAAGCAACTCTCTATGTATACATAGATACCTAGCAGTTAATGAAAATGGTTGTGGAGAGACAGAAGAAAAGTAGCATGGGTGCACATTCTGTAATATTCTTGTAATAGGGAAGCTGCATATCTAATCTCATTGCTGATTACATTCTGAAGGGTTTTGTCCAAGAACACAAGAAACAGGGAACTTCTTAATAAGAATATCTATGAGCTGTGAAGACTGAAAGCCTTCTATTTTGATGCCTTCTTAAGTGAAGGAGAGAATTTATGTTGACAAGAAACAGTAATTACAATGCAGCCAAATGGCCAAGACACTCTTTTGGGATGTTCGCTCCCTACCTTGCTTCTGCTGCAACACATTTCATTGCAGAACATAAATCGTATCTACCTCTGTAGACTGCTCTAATCTCTCTCAAAAACATCTATTTGTGATTTTTTACAAATGATAGTAAATGAAAACCTGCCTGTTTCAGCAGGTGGTTTACATCAGAATTGGATACATGAAGTAATTCCAAATTATAGATGAAGATTCCAGTCACTAGACTGCTGATTTTTTTCTTTAAGTCTTTCTCTTTCTTGCACATCTCTGGGATTGCACATGGAAAAAGAATGAAAATTTAAAAATGCAAAATTGAATACTAAATTCCTCCTAGCCCTAATAGGAACTTGCTTCTTCATAGAAGTTTTGAAACCATTAAAGCATAAGTGAAAGTAACATGATCACCAGGAAACGGCTCCTTGAAATGTGTTGATTTTGCAGCTACACAGGTTTCCAGCTGGAATGTCCCTGATAGTAATTAATTTCCCCCTACAGCACTGTTTTCATTCCCTTGCTGGGAAGAGAACTACAAAGCCTGGCTCTGCTGTAGTGTCTGAGAACAAAGACCAGACACTCCCACTTCTCACTGCCTCTTTCTCAAAACTAAACTCAGGTGGAAATTTCACTCCCAGTGTATTGCTTTGATTAATGAGATTATATCAGGTCCAGGGCAAAATATGCTGTAGTGTTCCTAAAATGTTCGATTTACTGGAACTCTTCTCCTGATGGTTAATACAAGTGTAATGGGCTGTCATTCCCAACTGTTTTGTCACATATTTTCTACACAACCTGAGCCTACATAGGAACTGAGTCTCACTTTAATTATTGAATTAACACAATTTCATGGTTGATATGCTTCTTTCTCACCTCTGGGCTTTATATTTACTGGTCTGCTGTGATCTTTTTCCCTATTGGTGCAAGGAGAAATTAATGTGTTTGCTTGGTGCTCATGCATAACTATCTGTAAGAATCCCAAATTAAATTTTACCTGAAGAAACAGTCTTGCATCCAAACTTTTCTCTACAGCTCCTTGTAGACTTAAAAATAAGCAAGACATCTTTCTTTTCAGAATTAAAAGCATACATTTCCATTGCAGGATACTTGTATCCACACTGTCTATTATATATTTCAGTTTTATGTTCATATCGAAATGTGTGACCCAAATTCCTGAGACATAGTGATTATGAACCTGGGTCCTGTCCTGTCCCTGAATATCACTCTAGCTTGTTGAAGTCAAGTAACTTCCAAAGGTTAGATTTCAGAGTATTCGGAATTTTTAGATATCTAGAATATTTAAGTCTTCATTTAAAGCAGGTTCTTTATCATCAGGCAAACACTCAGATATATTGGTGCAGCGTTTAAAATAGGGCATTGTCACTTGTGGTGGCAGGGTCCCCCATTATCTTCAGTAAAAGAACTTGGGGGGTGCTGTTCTTTTCTTTTGGAATGATGCCTGCTGTTTTCTAAGTACTCACAGTGGGACAGGCTTAGACTTAACAAAGAGAATCTTGTGCCAAATAAGTGACAGAGCATCATATTCATCTCTTCCTTTCACTCTGCCACCTATAAGCCATATGAGGTAATCACCTATCATGGTGATAAGCTTGGCTAAGGCAGCAAAGTAGGGCAGAAAAGGTAAAGTCATACTTATGGAAAACTGGAAATGAGTGATTATAAAAACATACATTTTAGCCATGGAAAATAAAGTGTTGAATCAAAAACTTATTCGCTAGCATTTCTTCCTTTGTTCTCACCTACTTTCTTTTTCCCTATTACATTGTAATTGTTGTTCTCTCATTTCATTCTCATAATTTTTTTTCTCCCCAAGGAGAGGATGAGTGATAGCTACTGCTTTGTCAGCTCACCTGGAAAAGTATATAAATAGTATGACAATTAACCAACACCATAATATACTTGAGAAGCGGGATATGCTCCTTCCAGTAACTGTTTCTTGTAATAAGTAATCATTTTTCAGAAAGACTATTGTCATCAGCAGGACCTTAAACTATCTGTGTCTTGCATGAATCTGTCACTAGTAGGCCATTGAGGGCAGTAAGGGTAGTGAAGAGACAGCATCCCTCCACTACCCTTTCTTGCATTTTGCAAAACAATTTTTCTTGTCTAAAACTGTTCAGTAGGACATAATTCCGTTTTGTTAGTAATTGTAGTGAAACTACAAATACCTTTTTAGCAAGAAAAGTATTTGTCTGTGAATAATTTGCTGTTCTACTGACAGCTGAAGGAAATAAAAGGAAAGAGATTTATTATGGTAGTCTCTTGCTTAAAAAAGTTTCTCCCCAATCTTTCATTTTCCAAAATACCAAATTCAGACAGATTTTGTTGTGACTTTGAGAGCTTTACGCTCATTTACTTACTACTAGAATTATTTTGCAGATGGAAATGCTCAGGGTTGTGTGCTGTCATCTACAGCATTTACTCAGGGGAATATTGAATTTTTCATTGAAGTTATCTTTTGGAGTTATATGTCACTGAACTTCCTCCAGGAAGAGGGATTGCACCCTTGAGAAACTGTTGCCAAGTTTGGTTCTGTGTTTGTCTTGTACTTGTTGAACTTAATACAAAAGAGACACTAAAACTGAACTTTAGGTAGCCTTGTTGAAACAGGAAATCCACATTTTGTATATTCTTTCTTTCAGAGTACATATTGAAAGTACATTTTTATAAACAGATATTATACAATAGGGGGTGCTTTCAGAGTTGACAAAGACCTTGGGAAAGTTAATGTTTTGCTATTATTAACCAACCAAGAAACTGTACTCCCTGCTCATTTTTCTATGCAATGAGCCATAATTCTTTTGCTGTTGTGTAACCTTTAATTTTTATGGAACATTACCTGATGATGAATTAAAATGAATTGTAATGGAAGACCAGAGAGAATCTGCATGCATTGTATTTTAAAGTTTTTAATTGCAATTATTTATTAACCTTTCCAGCCTTTATTTTTTTTTATATCACAGCAAGCCAATCATATTCTAGACTCTTAGAATAATGACAAGAATCTCATACACTAGAAATGCTAAAAGGCTACAATGTTATACAGTGCTTGCATATCCACCTCAAAACTCTTGCATCTCCAAAATACGTATTTTTCTGGTAAACCCATGCAACTAAGACATTCAACCAAGAAAATCCAAATCCAGCTGAAAAAGTGTTGAAATGAAGGTGAGAAATGAGAAAACAATTTTAGGACAAAACTATCACATTTATTGCCTGTATTTCAACTACGGGTTTCTCTCCTGTCCCGGTTCAAATCTTTTAGTTGAACAATTTTATGAAACTGTCTCGATTAGACTAAGTTTCTTCTCAATGGTCATCTACTGCACCTTGTCCTTTGTTAGCCTAGCCTTGTTAAACATCCTATCAAATCATTTTAAAGTCCTGTTTGTCTAGTAGGATATTGTAAAGTCTATCGGCATGTTAGCTGCGTTAGGAAGAACAAGCAGGCTAAGAGAAGAACTAATTAAACTCTACTTGGCATGCCTGCAGCGTTCTGTTCGGTTCCGGGACAAAACAGATATCAACAAACTGGATTGAGTTTGGAGAAGGGATACTTATGGACAGTTAGGGTGCCAGAGCACAAAATATGTAAGAGAAGCTGAAGGAATGGGGCTTTTTTAGCCTGGAATACAGAAGCAAAAGGAGAGGTCAGACTGCAGTCTTTTGCTACTTAAATTATGTTTATAGAGAACAACAAGCCAAGCTCCTTTCAGATGTCCACAGAGAAAAGACAAAAGGCAAGTGTCATAAACTGTAGCAAGCAAAAGTCTGATTACATGTAGCTGCAGCCCAGAGGCCACCTTCTGGTGATGAGACTCCAAAGAAAGGAATTAATTTTCTTTCTCAACTGTGCCTTTGCAAATCTTCATTTTTATCTAACAGGAAAATGGCTATTAGCCTCACATTCATCTACAGCAAACCTGAGCACAGATGACTGCTATCACCTCCTCACTTCTCATGGAGGGTGAAGTCATGTCATTTTCCCCTTTTAATGTAAATGAAATCTTAAATTTCTCATCTTAAAGTGATTCAGCACTCTATTTACTCTGCTCTCATGAGACCTCACCTGGAGTATTGTGTGCAGTTCTGGTGTCCTCAACATAAAAGGGACATGGAACTGTTGAAACAAGTCCAGAGGAGTGCCACAAGGATGATCAGGGGACTGGAGCATCTCCCATATGAAGACAGGCTGGGAAGGTTGAAACTGTTTAACCTGGAGAAGAGAAGGCTGCGTGGAGACCTCATAGCAGCCTTCCAGTATCTGAAGGGGGCCTCTAGGGATGCTGGGGAGGGGCTTTTCTTTAGGGACTGTAGTGACAGGACAAGGGGTAATGGGTTCAAAGTTAAACAGGGGAGGTTTAGATTGGATATAAGGAATAAATTCTTTCCTGTGAGGGTGGTGAGGCACTGGAATGGGTTGCCCAAGGAAGTTGTGATTGCTCTGTCCCTGGCAGTGTTCAAGGCCAGGTTGGATGAAGCCTTGGGTGGCATGGTTTAGTGTGAGGTGTCCCTGCTTCTGGCAGGGGGGTTGGAACTAGATGATCTTAAGGTCCTTTCCAACCTTAACTATTCTATAATTCTATGATTTACTATAAATCGCTCATCTACGGACAACCCATGTCGAACTTATAGCTCCTGCTGCTTTTAGTTTTCCATAGTAACTGCAGAGGGCACAGTAAAACTTCAGAGGTAAGGAAAAGGATAGAGTGTTTTGTCTAAGCACACTTTCTACTCTCACCCCCACCACACACAGATTCACATACACATCCTTTGTCAGACTCTTGTGGCACATTTTTACATTGCAGAACTACATGACAGGGATAAGAGGGCAGGGAAAGTGGAAGCTGACATGGATGACCTCTTCCATGTTTTCACCACCATGAACATACCACAACTACTTTCTGTACACTGGTGGAGGTAATCCCATTCTTTCACAATAATTTGTACAGGTATTTTGCCTTATTTCTGCAAAAAAGTCTAACTGGAATGAATTATTAATATAGTATATGCTCAGAAGCTATTCAGATGTTAATGTGGAATTGCAGTTATGTAAAATCAAATGTTTTAAAATAGATTGAATAATAGTAACCATCAATAGGCTGGCAGACCTACATCACTTTGTAAGACTTATTTATATTTCCTCAATATTGTCTCATTCATTAAACACAACCCCTAGTTGACTTTTTTTTCATTTTCCTTTTTTGTTATTAGTTTTAGGATACCTCTCTTTTTTAGTACTTTTTTTGTTTGTTTGTTTTAGCATTTCTGGACTAGAATCTTGAGGTGTTTGCTGGTGATTAGTTGATCTTATTTTTTTCCTCTCTGAATAATTTTCAACATTTTCTACTTAAAAAGCAAGAATACATTTGTATCATTATTGTCTTATAAAAAAACAAGAACTGGAAGGATGGAATGTTAAAGAGGATCCAGGAACTTATTCAGTTTGGTCCTTCTGAATTACCAACACATCTGAATCCAAATGAAGGATCCCCATAATTCAGCTCTCTTTCTCTCTAATTTCACCAGATAAGCCTCTTTGGACCTTAAATCTTTCAGACACATGCAATTCTGTATGCAAGCATACAGACAAAACTTCAGTTCAAATATCCTGTTGACTAAGCTTAGTCAAGATCCGGAAATTATTTCTCTGCCTAAATCCCCTGCTTCATTTGTCATGCTTTAAGCATAACCACAGGAGCATTTTGTTCACAAGATAAATTTTATGCCCCTTTTAACTTTGCCACGGTAGCAGAGCACTGACACAAACAGCAGGTGATCTAGCTTCAATTCCCTTCCAGTGTGAATGAATTTTGACCAGCATTCCCTCTCTTTGGCAAAATCCCACTCACTCCTGAAAAAAGAAATGATGATGTTGTGTCTGTCTATAGAAAATGTATGAAGTCTAATTCCAGCCTAGCTGCAAGGACCCTTCAGTAGAAAAATTGAGGACCTAGTGAAATTTTCTCCTCCGTGGACTGTTTCTCTCTTTCATCCAGTTGTGCTTTAATTTCAGGTGCTCACGTGAACCAGTTACTTTGGATTTTCTTCTGAAGTTATAACGAATCCTGCACACCATGACACAAATTTCAAGCTTTCCACCTAGTGACCTTGGAAGCTAAAACATATTCCTGCCCTCTGCTGGTTCTAGCTTCTACCTTTGAACCACAAGGCTAGGTGACAAATGGTAGTGCAGACTCTTTAAGTCTTTCTTATTCTTTGACACATAAAAAGTCATATACTTAATTTGCATTACTTTGGGTAGCACTAAACCAGGGCTTATTTTAACAGCATTTTAAGGCATTGGCTATGAAAAAAAGGTGTGCTGTGAAGGGAAATCAAACTCTTGTATGAAGCTGTCACTTGGCCAAATTCTCAGCTCTGCATGCAGTTCGTTAGCTTCAGAGCATATAGTGATACCACTACATCTGGTCCATCTGCCCTAGAGAGAATGAAAAATCAAGCCCCAAAGATGAGGGAGAAAAGTGAGGCAGTTGGTTAGCCAGAGGTATAATTTTGCTTTTGCAGCTATTGGCAAAAAGTACATGGGATGTCCACCAGGAGGACTGGCTGAAGTTATCTCCTGTTTCCCACTCCTGACTGTAAAAGAAGCAGAGCTCCTCTGGAGCTGTAACTATCATTTTCCATCTGGAAAAAACACTCTCTGATGGGAACAAGAGCATTTCCACTGCTCTGAATGGAGTTTTAACTAAGACTCAGTGATAGGAGTCACTACATGCTGTGCTGGTGAATTTGCCAACATTCGTGTTACATCTTATTTGATATCTACTCAAATTTTCTTATACACTGGCTGAAGAAGTTGCCCTCAAAATTTGGTCCAAACATAGCAGATGCAGTGGCTGGCTCCCAGTGTTGTGATCTAATGGGATGTAGCTGGCTGTACATGATTGCAACCAGACTGCAGTAACCTGTAAAGGCATTAACCGCAGCAGGAAATATTTCCTCTCATTCTCTTCTTGCCAAAAATGTTAGATTTGGTAACAAGCTGGGATGGGAATACTGCTTACAGCACTGCTTACAGCTCCTTCCTCCTGTCCCCTTTCCTCCCCCTATCTGTATCCTGCAGAAAAGATGTGTCTTCTTTCCCACCCATAGGCACTGGGACAGGCAGTCAGAGAAATATGATAGATGTTGCCAAGCCATGCATGACAAAGCATGTCTCCCTCCTCCCAGCTTACATGTTCTTAAGGCCAAGAGTTCCCTTTGTCCTTGAGGAGATCCTTAGCGGTAGGAGATAACTGCCAAGGAAGAGGCAACTTGGGATGGATGAATCTTAAGATGAACAGCTACATAAACTGTGCACCAAATCACATTAGTATAGACATTTCAGAAAATATTCTTAATGTATAAAGTTTTTTTTTCTCACATTCCTTCAGCCATGCTCAAAATTATGAACTTTGGAGTTTTCCAAAATCATGACACCTATGGGAAGAGCTTGTGTTTGTACTAAGATTTATTTTAAAGCTAATTATGACTTAAATCTTTTTGCAGACAAGATGTTTTGGGGAAGGCTTGGTCAGAAAGTTTGTTACACCTACAATTACAATATCAGAATATTTAAAACTAAAATAAAATGGGGTTCACATAACACTAAACAGTCCACATTTAAGTCATTATTAGAAGGTTACCTAATCCCTCAAACTGTTGATTCTACCTTGATAGCATTCTTGATTATTGACATGTTGCAAAGGCTCCTTCTAGCCTACATGCTTTTGGTTATAGTGATATCATCAACACCATGTGAATTAGCACCAAGCTGGGAGTAAGAAACTATTGTTGACAGAAACTGATCTCAGGCACTGAAGGAAAATAAAACATTATTTTCCCCTTTAAGCAGCACTCCTTCCTTTTGCTTTCTATGCTGTAATTATTCATTGTGAAAATACAAGTATAAGAAATGCTACACAAGGTGTATTACACTTGCTAAACCCTAAACCACGTTGGTACATTCTTGAAGCACTGCAGCATGGACTGAAAGATACTGCTCCAACAAGTCTCATTATTCATGGATCATTGACATGATAGACCCTAATGGCTCCCTCAAAGCTATTAGAGTGTGCTATATAAATGTGAGCCCTTAATCCATGGATCATTGGCACGATAGAATGCAACATTCTTTCAAAACCCTTGCAGTCTATCAAGTGAATACATACTATTAGAGATCTTTAATTTGTGGATTATTGCCGCAATTGATCATTATACTTCCTTTTGGGCTCCTATGGTCTGTGCCACTAACAGCTATTCAGTGAGCAATAATCAGTAGATAATTGATACAAGTATTTCCATCTGTTTTGTCAAAAGAACTTGCACAGTTGAGAGATCTTTCATCATCTCTTCTAGACTCTTTAATTCTTTAGTTCAATAACTTGAGTTTTCATTTCTTTCTTTTGCTGCATTATCAATTGCTTATGCAAACAAACAAGTTCATGTGTTCAAATGGCATTTTACATTCATCTTAGTAAAATGGAGTTTCGGCTTTTACTTCTATTATTTGTGAGATTAAGCATAAAATGACACAGGCAAAAATAAGTGTTGTGGCTTGCAAGTGTGGCCCTGAGACTCCTTTACTTTGTAAACAGATATTATTACATTTTGAGTGGCAGAGATGGTAAAAATGTTCATGAAAAAAACATGTTTCATTTCTTTTATGCATACTAGTAATGAATGCTTTTAAATGGACTTTCTCACACAATTTCTCTATTAAAATTCCTGAAGTTATCACTCTAGACTCTATGGATTTGTAGTCTTGCAATTAACCTTTTAATGTTTAACTATTAGAAAAGTTCTTATTGTCGCCCAGTGGCATTCAGCTATTTCTGGCCTCTAAGTAATAAAATGGCTAAATCTCACCTCATAAATCCCCATAGCTTACATTCTTGCCTATTTGTGGTAGTATTGCAGTGATAGGTGATTGTGGTGGGAAACTGATGGACTGAAGAGTGGCTAAAAGCACCCCATCTGCTAGGCTGCTAGGTAGCAAAAGGGCTGAATCCAAAGCTCTTGTGTTGCTTGGATTCCCAGCTGGGACACGGCTGCAGTGAGCTGACTGCTTATCTCCCTGTGAAACCTTGTCTTTCATTTTCAGCAAATCATCATTTCTCAACAAAAGAAAAAGAAAATTTCCAATCATCTGTTTTTCCTCTTGCTGAGTTCCCTGTAACCATCCAAGACCCTTGGATGAGTCCAATTTGTATCAATAAGGTATAAGTCTAGTACTGTTGCAGTGACTGCAGAATCTCAGTTTTCATTAGAAGATTTTCTTTTTAGCCTTAGTGGCTGCTGAATAAAACTTGGAATGTGAACTTAATGCAGCAGCTTTACTTACAGCTGCTTGGAGACACAAAAGAAGAGCAGCAGATGGTGAAGCAGCAGTGGTTACTGGAGTACAAAGCTAGTGAGAAAGCCACTTGCTCCCACACCTGCAGAAATAGGCATGGTTCTCATTTTCTAGGGTGTGTGTGAAAGGCTGGTTAAGAGGAGAAATCTGCCTGGGGAATGGACATGGGAAGTGAGCAAAGATGGCTATGGCAACAACAGCATGGGATAGGATCAAGAGGAAAGTTTACTCAATCATCTCTGCCTCATCACCTGTCTCAGAGTCTCAGACATCTGCTGCTATCAGCCAGAGTATTTGGTTTTCTATCTAAGAAGTTCTTATCTTGTCCAAAACTGCTGATCTTGTTTTTTTGAAGAGATAACTTCCATTGTAGCTAAGACTTCTAATTTTGTAAAGCCTGCATCCTATCACAATGAAAGATTGCCATATAAACTGTGTTGCAGCATAGTGTAAGATATGTGAATTCCCTTAGTCTTTTTTTAGCCTTCTTTGAAGAAAAAGATAGCAAAATCAATTTAAACCAGATAGGTCCAATAAATAAAGGGGGAGGAAACCGGGAAAGCATCTCAGCTGCAAGCATATGTGGTTTTTCACCTAAGAGCATGTATTTTCAGAAACTGTGACAGCCTCCCAAGTGGGGCACTAGTATGCAGTTTAGGCTCCAGAACTGACTTATGTTAAAATGATCACAATCTTATGGAGATAACCTTGGCAAGTTAATTTGCCTTCCCTCTGTGCTTTTAGAAGAGAAAATCTTAAATTTTCATTGATTTTAGAGAATGTAAACAAATTATTTTAACTAATGCTCTACTATTTGCCTTGCAGCAGTGTTCAGTGTAACTCCACAAAATTACTTTCCAGGATGCAGTTCCTCATCAGAATTGCTCTGAAGGCAAATCTGTAGTGAAAAGTCCCCACCACAGCCTTTTGCCTCACCACAGGTTGCTGCCTTCTCAGATGTACTCATTCAGCTGTTTGTACATCTGTACTCTGAAGCGGATCAATGAAATGACCTTTGGAGTGCACAGTAGTTGTTTTTTCAACCCTGCTGGTTTGACTGGTCCCATTTAAAGAACAGATTCTGTGGTGCTGTATAGTAAGGTAATGCATAGTGGAGGTGAGCTTGCCTGAGCAAGTGAGGGACAAGGACCTCTAAAATAGTTTCCATGGAATAATAGAATGTTTTGAGCTGGAAAAGACCTTCAAAGATCACCTACAACCTTACTGCCACATGCAGGGACACCTTCCTCTAAACCAGGTTGCTCAAAGCCCCATCCAACCTGGCTTGGAAAGCTTCCAGGAATGGGACACCCACAACTTCTTTGGAATACCTGTTCCAGTGCCTTACCACCCACACAGTGAAGAATTTCGTTCTCATAGCTAATCTAAATCTACCCTCTTGCATTTTAAAGCCATTCCCCCTTGTCCTATCACTACATGCCCTTGTGAAAAGTGCCTCTCCATATTTCTTATAGGTCCCCTTGAAGTACTGGAAGGCTGCTTTAAGATTTTTCTGGATCCTTCTCTTCTTCAGGCTGAACAAGCCCTACTTCTTTAGCCTGTCTTCATAAGAGAGATTCTCCAGCCCTCAGATCATCTTTATGGCCTTCCTCTGTATGCACTCTAACAGGTCCATGTCACGCTTGTGTTGGAGGCCACAGAGCTGGCCACAGTACTCCAGGTGGAGTTTCATGAGAGCTTAGTAGGAGAGAATCACCTCCCTGGACCTTCTGGCCACACTTATTTTGATGCAACCCAGCATATGGTTAACTTTCTGGGCTGCAAGTGCCCATTGCCAGGTCATGCTGAGCTGCTTGCTCACTATTGCCCCCAAGTTCTTCTCCTCAGGGCTGCTCTCAATCCAGTCTCTATCCAACCCATATTTGTATTTGGTTTTGCCCTGACCCAGGTGTAGGACCTTAGTCTTGGCTTGGCTGAACTTCATGAGGCTGGCATTGACCCACCCTTCAAGTATGTCAAGGTCCTGGATGGTATCCTTTTCCTCCAGCATGTTGTCTGCACCACACAGCTTGGTATCATCTGCAAACTTGCTGAGGGCTCACTCAATCCCATTATCTAGGTCACCAACAAAGATGTTGAACAGCACCAGTTGCCTCCTCCACTAAGTGATACCACTTGTCACTAGTCTGCACTGATTTTGTTGAGAGACAGCTCATAATGTATAAGTTATGGAGGTTTTATTCTTGTGGTATTAGAATGAAGCATTTGTATTGTGTATATTCTGGCAGACATATTTTGTGGTTATGTGTGTGTCTGAAAAAGGATGATCAAAATGTTCTGCTGACTTTTTCAGAAATAAAAAGAAGTATTGAAATTATGTAAAAAGACTGTATTTGTTTTCCTTCTTCCAGCAGCCTTTAGGAGATGTCTGTGAATGAAAAATGTAATAAAAATCAATATTTAAAAACAGCCTGGAATTTCCCTTTAAATTATAGCAGTGCTGCTTGCTGCTGCTACATTAACTGCTCTCATGAAGTTGCTTAATGATATCTTGTTAGTGATGGAAGATAATGAGATGATAAGGGCAAAATTCATTGACCTTTCAAAGCTTTTGATTCACTAAATGACACTGTTAGATAAGCTAATTAAATTTCGCTTTTTCTGCTGGAATGATGACTTGGTTCTGATCTTATTTGATTAAGAGGAAAAGTCAGTGGCTCTTTTATGCTATCATTCTGATTTATTAGTATTAATATTGAAAGGTGCCTTAGGGCTCAAGAACTGATTTACTTCTTTTTATTTAGTCCTAAATTATATCTGAGATATTTGTGATGAGACCTAAATTCACTTACATGGTATTTGACAATACTCTTTTGTACAACAGTTCTGTAATATCTTTGTCTTAATATGTTTGCCACCAAAATCACTAGAACAAAAAGCATTTGAAAAGATAGACTAGAGATAATGATGAAAAACTAACTTCATCTCAGTTTCCCAGGAGACTTGTCAAGAGGAAAAAGACATTCAGCTAACAGTAAGGCTTTAATGAATTATCAGAGAATAACATGATTAGTCAGAATATTTTATGATTCTATGATTTTACTCATGGCAGTCATATACAAATACTCCAGGATAAAAGCGTGCAGGCCCCTGGTTCTGTAAAACTGTTAATCATGCATTTACTTGTAGTAATTTGAACAGTTTAAATGTTAAGTCCTTTAGTCTGTCACTGGGAATCCAATTGGGTTTGATGAGACTTCTCATGCTCTTTAACTCAGCATATATTTCGGAATCAGACTCAAGGTGCACAAGAAGAAAAGTAAATGATACATACTACTAACACTGCTGAAGAAAAGCATAAAGTTTATTACCACATGCATGTGCAATATAAAACTTTCCTGAACTGATGAAAGCTTACTATTGCTAGCTACTTTATGGTAAATCACAGAATCCTAAGGGTTGGAAGGGACCTCGAAAGATCATCTAGTCCAACCCCCCTGTGAGAGCAGGGTAACCTGAATTATATCACACAGGGACTTGTACAGGCGGGCCTTGAATATCTCCAATGTAGCAGACTTCACAACCCCCCTGGACAACCTGTTCCATTGCTCTGTCACTCTCACAGTAAAGAAGTTCCTCCTGATGTTCACATATACTCCAATTTACACCCATTGCCCCTTGTCCTATCACTGGACATCACTGAAAAGAACCTAGCTCC
>NDXB01003743.1:0-10036 GCA_002631895.1 Agapornis roseicollis | reverse complement strand
GTCTGTATTAGGCACTTGTGTATTCATTCAGTTGTTCTTTGTGTGGAGGCCTCATAGCAGCCTCCCAGTATCTGAAGGGGGGCTATTAGGATGCTGGGAAGGCACTCTTCATTAGGGACTGTAGTGACGGGACACGGGGTAGNGGGGGGCTATTAGGATGCTGGGAAGGCACTCTTCATTAGGGACTGTAGTGACGGGACACGGGGTAGCGGGTTCAAACTTAAACAGGGGAAGTTTAGATTGGATATAAGGAAGGAATTCTTTCCTGTTAGGGTGGTGAGATGCTGGAATGGGTTTCCCAGGGAGGTTGTGAGTGCTCCATCCCTGGCAGTGTTCAAGGCAAGGTTGGACAAAGCCTTGGGTGGCATGATTTAGTGTGAGGTGTCCCTGCTTATGGCAGGGGGGTTGGAACTAGATGATCTTAAGGTCCTTTCCAACTCTTAACTATTCTATGATTCTGTGTTGCTATCACACATTACTTTATATGTGTGGTTTGCATTTAAAAAATAAGTTGTGTTCTGTGCAACAGAGCCACTCCTGGCACAATGAATGCGGTAGGGATTTTTAACAGGAATGGCTGCACTGTACAAGTGAAGTTAGTAGAACACTGCCCACATCCAGGATTTTAACCTCACAGACATATTAGCAGTTCTGTCTTTGATTGCTTTCTTTTCTGAACAGATAAATAACATGTGACCACTTTGTGGTGTAGACCTAACCTTTGCCAAGTGTTGCTTGCATACTGGCTTGATTCCTGCCCTCATAATGTGTGATGTTTGTATGGCTTCCAGTGATTCTAGGAATCTTGCTAGTGGAGCACAGATCTGAAGTACCTAAGTGACAAAGAGATTCAAGTGGTGAAAGTAAACCCATCTGGAAATATACAAGTCTCTTTTCTTAAATAACATGGTAAAAAGTAGTAGTTTTATCAGTAGAATAAGATTTTTTAATACAATCCCAGTTGATCTTCTTATTTATATTAATAAAAAGCTGCATCCTTAAACCAGATTTTCATTCGCAGAAGATGTTTAAGTTGTAGAAAGTCTTAGCAATATGATTTTTTATTTTTTATTTTTTTTAACTGTTGAAGGCAAAATGCTGATAAGGCATATACATTCTGTCATATTTTAGTGAGACAGCAAAAAGATAGTCCTTCTTAAAACTACGTCTGTTCATCAGCTTTAAATTACTTCATTTATAGATCTAAAGATATGGTGTAACATGTAAAACTAGTTCTGACTGCTGCTCCTTACTTGTCCCCCATTCCTGGTTCTTCTGTGGACCCATTTGGTCTAGGGCATTCCTGCACTTGCACAGCTTTTGAGAGGATTGGTAGGTTTTGTTCTCTGATTAAGAAGAGATGATATAATGATATCTATCTCACCAAAATACATAGTTTCCTTGGAAGAAGTGAGGTTTTGGAGTAAATGCAGACAACTGGATGATGTGACTAAAGCGATTAACTGGAGTTGTCGCTGCTCTTGCACGCTGTTTCTATTTTTATGTCAAAAATGTTTATTTCTGTGTTTTGTTTGGGGTTTTTTTATCTACTACTTTCAAGTAAATTTTCAATAAAGTCAGATCTTGTATTTGTCAGTTTATTTCTCTCTCTTAATTGTCTCATAAATCTATTTGCAGCTGGGTCTCGGGCATCTTACAGCAGCCAGCACAGCCACCTTGGCTCCGAGTTAAGGGCACTGCAGTCTCCAGAACACCATATAGATCCTATTTACGAAGACAGAGTTTATCAGAAGCCCCCTATGAGGAGTCTCAGCCAGAGTCAGGGGGATCCTCTGCAACCAGCACATACAGGCACATATCGCACTAGTACAGGTAAGTGGATGTAACTTGCATGATTGTCTTTTTATGAGATGTACCTTATTCTTCAGTACTAACTCTTCTTTTCTTTCTGATGTGCTAAACAGAATATATTTTGTGCATGCGAGTCAAACAAAATACCTTGTGCAGATGGCAGCTCTCAGTAGAACCCCAAAGGCATGTGCAAATGGAGAAGTACTTAATGTTGTTCTATATGTATAGAAAGTTAAGCTAATTTGGGGAGGGGGGCTTATGCATAAGGAGAGAGAATATTTTTACTAATTTTCATATTGTCTTTTAGAAAAGTCTGTTGTCTCTGAAGAAATGGCTGGTTTTTTGCCTGCAAAGGTATTTTGTGTGTTTCAAAGGGAGTGCAAAATTCCTTCCACATGAATCTAAAGGATTGTTAACTTGTTTTCAAAGTGAATCATAAATAAATGTTCTTCCTCTCTCCTATAGCAGTAGGCCTAGGTATAGGCACACAAGCATAAAATTGAACTATGGCATAGAGGAAAGCTGTTAGCATCGCTGGTTTATCCATAAATAATAATGATTATCCATGAAATGTATTGGTGTACAAGTCCTACTTGCAGAATGTCCTCTCAATGAGATGAAATACAGCTGTATGTTGAAACCCGCAAATAGATCACAAATCAACAGGGATATTTATGGTATTTAATGCACAAAATAAGTAGAGTACATAAATGCTACAGCCAAAATAGCCTAAAGCAGATGCAGAAAGAACTTGCCCTAGGAATTGTAAGTATTTCTGGTATTTTATTTTGCTGTGTTGATCAGAGGGTCGATTATGTCCATTCTCAGATGACTCCCATTTTCATCAAGAAAAAGTTAAGTGTACTTCTTGGAGTGAGATACTTTGCTTTCTTCTAAAACTTTTTAATTTTTAAAATCTTTTCTCTAAGGGCAAAGCTGTCCGGTTTTGCATGTCCAAAATTTTCTGTTGCTTTATGCAAGTTTTGGATGTTCGGAGTACAGAAGAAAACCTTTAAAAAGAACTTTTCCCACAGAATTCTCTAGTTGAATACCTGTAACAGCTTTATACACCATTATGTCATTTCCTTCCTGTTAAAGAGACTACCATAGTGTATGTTTTGTGACATGTATATGAGAAAAGATTACTATTCTTTGCATGAAGGGGACAAGACTTTTGCCTAAATCATTGGGCAGCAGAGGCAGTGATAATAATTGAAGACACTTTAAGCCCTGTTTTACATGTGGCTACCTCATATTTCCTATACAATGCTCTCTTTCCCAGTTTTGCCCTGAAGAGGTTTTCTTGTTTTGCTTGCAAAATATCCATTGGTTCTCTGTGCTGAAGTAGCAGGTGGTCTTGTGACTGTAATCTTTACAATACCTCTGCAAGGAAAGAAACCCTGTCAATATAGATCACAATTATAGTGAATGAAACTGGGGTGCACAGTGTGTGTGGTAGTACCTGAGGATGGGTTTTTAGAGAGGGAGAGAAAAAACTAAAAGTATGCTGATTTGGGTAGCAGAGATGGGCCTTGTGAAGGTCAATTTTGTTGTACTGTTTGAGATATGGATTTGAACATTGCTCTGGGCTCATTCTGAAGAACGATCCTATTAGTCCAGCTTAGTATTGTGTTGATCCTCCCTTACTTTTCCTCTCATCATCGGGGAGGCCCTTATCATCAGGGTCAGGGGAAATAACAGCAGGTGGTTGTGTCCCAGGCCAATTATTCTGTTGCTCTGTTGACAGCTGTTAGCTGCGGATGCTGTCAGCTGCAGATGCTGTCAGCCTTTTGCACAACCAGGCTGAAGAGCTGTCAGCGCTCAGAGGGAATTTTTGGCTGGATCAGATCAGCTCTCAGACTTTTCCTGCCTCTACTGCAAATGTCTGTAGGAACATATCCCTTCTGATGGAGACCATACAGTTTTTCTTAAATTGGCAAGGAAGGAATTTAACTGAAGCTTGGCACACATAATTTTTTATTTCTTCATTCAGTTGTTTTTTTTTTTTTATTGCAGGACAGAATAGCTCTTCATATTGACTATTTGATATTAAATATGAGATTGCTGCGTACTTCTTGAAGATACATGCCAAGGGTTCATGCCCTGTATCTTCTGTGCGTATGAACCGCACAGGGTGGGGAGTGATGGGGAGCTTTAAGACTTCAGTGTGCTCCTTCAGAGAGCAGAGTTCACATTCTTCTATTACATCAGTACCTTTAATCATGAAGATAGTACCCAGTTTTCTGATATGATAGGGAAAGGCAAATTTAGTCTAAGGACTTTGTCCAAGGCCTGGATTTTTTTTCTCTGCGGTTCACGTTGCCCATTCAAAACAAAACTTATTCTAGTTGTACTTGCAAACAATTTACTTTTCTGGTTTGGTTTGGTTTTGCTTTTAAGAGAACATTCTTCCCAAAGTTGAAAATTTCATTTAATTTTGAAGATCAAGTGACTCAGAATGAAAACTTTTTTCTTTTTTCTTTTTTTTTTTTTAATGTAGACATCTCCTCTTTTATCTTTTGTGAGTTCTTAACTATTTAGTACATTTAGGAATGGAGTTTACACAACTAAGGATAAAGCCCACTTAGAGTTTTGCATTCTCTAGGTGAATCATCATTCAGTGAGCAGAATTCAATAAGCTAAAATTCCTCTGCGGGGTAAACTAAATTAAGTTTGTTCTGTTAACTTGGGTTTGGTGTTTGAAGTTTCTTCGTGGGGTTATTTTTTTCCCCTTTTATTCCACTTGAGTGAAATGTATGATGATAGCTCTGCACTAAAGGCTACATATTGCAGAAGGTACAAAATAGTAGGAGCTTACTGAACATCTCCCTTACTGGCACAACTTTAGATAGGGGCAGGGTGAATTTTTCATCACTATGTGGTATAAATTATGACTGGGTGTGTTACTGTCAAACTGCCTTAAGATAAAAATAATCTTTCAAAGTTGACAGCACTAGCTGCATAGGCTTTTTTTGGTTAGTAGCTTTTACTTAACAATCCCTTTTGGTCTTCAAAGGATAATGCTTTCTGTCATATATAATGTACCAGCCCAAACTTGTGTGCTAAAAGTAGCAATAAACATGAAATTCTGCTTCTGAAATGATCCACAAAAGATGTGGTTAAAGGAAGTACTCAGACACAATATAAATAACAAGTTAATTTGCTTACCAAATAACAACTCATATTTGTAACCCAGACAAATAACAGTATTACTTTTGTCCAAACAGGCACATTATTTATTTTCCTTTATACATATAGAGGCTTTGCATTATTAGTTTAAACCCCAGTTAATAATATTTGCAAGTAAATAATTTGCTTCTTTGATGGGGCATTTACATGACCACCGGTGGAATTTCAAGAAAACTGTTACTTAAGAGGGGCAAAGGATTGCCTTTCAGCCAGAGTGGGACAGAGAATCAGTGATCATTTGCTTATTTGCAGAATTAGAAGTTTGGATTAGGGATTTAGTCCTTAGTTATTGGCATTTAATTCATGTTAAGCGTGAAACAAATCAAAGGAGGCAGCATAGCTATGTTGCAAGCCTAGGATTTCCATAGCTTCCTTGAGGAAAAAGCAGCTCTGCAGCTCAGATTCTGGGCTGTCAGTGCCACCCTGCAGAAGAGGAACACAGCCATGGTAGTGGTGGGGTCTGTGGGACTTTCAGAAGGATATCACCCTCTGAAAGCTGGCAGCGTCCTGAAATTTCTTCACAACACTTGCTTTCATCATGGTGCCTCAGGGAAAGAAGTGAGCTCTCTTCTGTGAAAAGGATGTGATTTGCAAATAATGTTATTAAAAGCCTTCATAGAGTGCTGTCCTCCGCAGTCTGGGAGGGAGGGGTGGTAAATGTGAGGTCTATATGTATTCTGAACTCTCTACAAACTGGAACTCTTATCAGATAAAATAAGTGCTGCTGCTTAAAAACACTGGTGAGCTGTGGACATTAGACCTGAAGACCTACTCATGCTTCAAGACCCACTGGTTTCAGGGTCTGAGGGAGAGTATCTTTGTCCCCAGCTTTACACAAGTGGCAAGGATGAACCACTGGAGAAGTAAACCTTTCCCGAGCTCTGTGAAGGATGTACACATCTCACCAGACAAGAGAATCTTGACTGCCTTGAAGAAAGCTTAAGGATTTCCTCGGAATGCACAACCTGAGGATTGCCTCTGGTTCTGGCCCCTGAAGGTCACCATGGGAAGGCCTTGCAATGCAGCTCAATTGTGGCAAGTCTAGCAGCTTTATATGGTTACACAGCCACTTGGCATTAGTTCTGAGTGTTGGGTGCATGGAGTCCTTCATGAACACAGGGCACTGAAGGCACTGTGAGGACTCTTCTGAGCTTCTCAGAAAGAACAGGAAAGAGTTAGGAAAAGCAAGACTAGGGTTTGTTGTTAATATTGCTAAAATTGAAAAGAGGACCCTGAGATAAAAAATTTATTGAAAGGAGATAGAGTGGTGAAAGGATAAGCAGTTTGTGTCACTTCTGAAGAGTGGATTAATGCAGGACTTGAAAGTTGTTGCAATAGGTCATGCATTGGGGAGTGTGTGTGGGGTAGGGGCACTCCTTCAGCACTCCTTATGCTAAGTCCAAAGCTGCCCGATGCCCCTCCAGCATGTGCAGGTGGTTATCAGGCTGCCTTCCAGCTTCCCTGATGGCCTTCTCTTCTTCAGGCCAGGTCTCCCTGAGATTCTTCCCACCGATGCTTGGGTGGTTCCACCAGTACAGCACCACCAATGAAGCTGTTTGTTACCAAAAGCTGTACTGCCACAGGTTGCACCACCTCCTGGGTGCTATGGGGGTGCTGACCAAAGAGAAGAGGCTGTGAAATTCATGATGGCAGGTGTAAATAAGAAATGTGGTTATTTGCAAGCTGTGTTTCTGTGCAGAGGGAGAGTGCTGTCAGGAGAATCAAGGCGACTCCTTTTCAGAGGGAAGAGTTACCTCGTGTTCTGGTCATGGCTTCTGTCCAAGTGCTTCCTAGCAGCAGGGAAAAAAATCTGTATTTCGTTGACCTGTGATGTGGCTCAGGAAAAATGCTGAAGGTCAGAATTAACGTTGTGTTTCTGGACAGATGTGATACTCCTGCACTTTCCTTCCTGCTCCCACCTGATCCTTAATTTGCTGAAGGAGGGATGCACTGAGGGATGTCTGATGTCAAGCACTTCTGCTAATTACTTGTAATGCTGTCTTTCTCCATTTCAAGTGTACCTGGCTTTAGTGGGGTAAGGCAGCATTTGCTCCCAGAGTCCAGTCTTTCCTTACAGAGTAGGCATGCTGGAGGGATGAGAGGAGTACCTAGGTGGCCTTGCCAGTGTTTGCTACTTCACCCGTGCTGCACTTGGCCTGAGCTTTTGCTGTGTTGGAGGTTAAACAGTGTTTGAAAGGAAGATTTGCAAGGAAAATTGGTATTCATTCTCTTGTCACTGAGCTGGTGGCTTTCTCACAACTTGGCTGGGCTGTTTCTCTCTCTCCTTGCTCTCTCTTATGAGGTGCCTGTGGTGAGGAGATCAGGTCTCTACGAAGGAACCTCAAGGAGAGGTAGAAGCAAAACCCCATTTTTCTGCCACGCCAGACCAAAATACCCCATGCTAAACTGATTGCACTGTTGGTTTTTTGGGGGATTTTCTTTTGTGCAGGGAGGGGGAGGTAGCTAGATTTGTTACTTGTAGGAGCTCACATGGTGTTGATCTCCTCTTCTCCTTGTTTGTGTTGCACAAGGGAAGCAGGTTAGTTCCAGCACTTCAGTGTCCCAGTGCTTCCTGTTCTTAGTGCCAGATGTGTGACTCTTGCCTACAATTCGAAGAATCCTTCCCAGTAGAAGGGTCAGCTGCACACCCAGCCTGTTTGAACTTCCATCTCGTTGATGTGGTAGGCAGAAATCTGGTGTGGGGTTGCTGCTGGAAAGCAGCACCAGCCACCAGCTCTTTGCCTCTGCCCTGCCCTCCCTCTTCTGCCTCCACTGTGGGGCAGAGACCTCACTTTGCTCCAGGAGAGTGTGCTGCTCTGCTGCCAGAGGGAGCCAGTGGTCTGTGGAAACAGTAACTGCAAGTTAGGTGCAAGTCATTCCTTTTTTATTTTGTTGAGATTTTTACATTAAGAATGGAGAAAGGTGTTGCATGGGCCACTTAGTACTGCTTCCAAATACCCACATAATTGATTTGCTGTGTGTTTCTTATGCTGGTATAGCTTAGGCTTTCTTTTATTCTCATTACTTAGCTGTTTTGTTGTTCCTTGCAAAAGGATCACAAAGCTACAAAGGATACATGAACTGAGCCAAAATACATCATCTTCACAAGACTATAAATATTTGTCTTCATATATACAGAAGTACTGGATATGATTAGTATTTTTAGTAGTCATTATTTCAAGGTAAATATATTTTCATAGTGAGCCAATTTTCCAATCTTTGGAAAAATGGCCATGTGAGAAAAGGTAGACATCAGTTTCCTGTAGAGTGATTTTCTTCTTTTGAGAGTAATTAAGCCTACTTTATTGCAGCCATGTGGCTGCTCAGAGGCCTATCCAACCTGACCTTAAATGTTGCCAGGGATGGGGCATCTTCCACCTCTCTGGGCGGCCTGTGAGAGTGTCTGATGGCCTTCACATTAAAGAACTTCTTCCTTATATCTAGTCTGAATCTACTCTCAGCTTAAAACCTTTTCCTCCTTTTTATGTTGAGGACACCACTACTGCACACAATACTCCAGGTGAGGTCTCATGAGAGTAGAGGGGCAGGATCACCTCTCGACCTAGTGGTCATGCTCCTTTTGATGCAGCCCAGGATACGGTTGGCTTTCTGGGCTGCAAGCGCACACTGCAGTCGGCTCCTGTTCATTTTCTCATCGACCACCTCCCCCAAGTCCTTCTCTGCAGGGCTGCTCTGAATCTCCTCTTTGCCCAACCTGTGGCTGTGCCTGGGATTGCTATGACCCAGGTGTAGGACCTTGCACTTGGTACTCAGTATTCAGATGACGCCTGAAAGAAATGCACTTTTTTATTTTATTTTATTTTTTTAACATTGAGAGGTATATTTTCAATAGTAAATTGTTCTCATCACCCATTTCAAAACACTGGAGTCTTCTATGACTTTAACATGCTAAAAAAAAAAAAAAAAAAAAAAAAAAAAAAAAAAAAAAAAAAAAAAAAAAAAAAAAAAAAAAAAAAAAAAAAAAAAAAAGTAGAAAAATAGTTCAGCATCCTTAGGTTGGAATTAGACTACGTAAAAATGACACTGTGGAACTCCAATTCTAATGTCGTGATGAATCCTATATAGGGGGTTCTCAGCTTTCTGCTGCAAGCTGTCCCAGCCACCTAACTTCAGCTCTGGGAACCAGTCTCTGAGTTCAAGCCTTGCACATCACCAGTAGCAGGATCTGCAGAGCAGTTTATATCCTAGTTGACCTACAGCTATCTCATCCTTTCCCACGTTGTGTTAGTATTGCTTCTCAACATGGAAGTGGAATTTCGGTCATCAGATGTATCACTTGTCATTCCATAGACTTCACATTAATACAAAAAAGGAATTTCAAGGGGGTTAAAGGGGGAAAAAAAATATTTTCTATATACATGCAGTTAGATGTTTTCAGATTCTTACATTGAACATCAGTGGGTAGCCTGGAGAAGAGAAGGCTGCGTGGAAACCTCATAGCAGCCTTCCAGCACCTGAAGGGGGCCTATAAGGATGCTGGGGAGGGGCTCTTCATTAGGGACTGTAGTGACAGGACAAGGGGTAACAGGTTCAAACTTAAACAGGGGAGGTTTAGATTGAATATAAGGAAGAAATTATTTTCTGTCATTTTCAAGAAGGGGAAAATGGGTGACCCAGGGAATTACAGACCAGTCAGTCTCACCTCTGTGCCTGGCAAAATCTTGGAGCAGATTCTCCTGGAAGGCATGCTAAGGCACATGAAAAACAACAAGGTGCTTGGTGGCAGCCAGCATGGCTTCACTAAGGGGAAATCCTGCCTGACCAATTTGGTGGCCTTCTGTGATGCGGCTACAGATCTGATGGACAGGGGTAGAGCAGTTGATGTCATCTACCTGGACTTGTGCAAAGCGTTCGACACTGTCCCACACGACATCCTTGTCTCTAAATTGGAGAGACATCAATTTGATAGGTGGGGCACTCAGTAGATAAAGAACTGGCTGGATGGCCACATACAAAGAGTTGTGGTCAATGGCTTAGTGTCCGGCTGGAGGCCAGTGACGAGTGGTGTCCCTCA
>NDXB01003742.1:93121-110439 GCA_002631895.1 Agapornis roseicollis | reverse complement strand
AGGCCTCCAGTCACACAGGAAGGATTAATTTTGATTTCTCTGTTAAAAACAAAAAGATGGACAGACACACAGTGGTAGAATAAAATAAGTGATAGAAAGGAGAGTTTGTGGTCTTCTTTCATGTGTGTTTCTATTGCACATAAGCTCAGATGGACACAAACCAAACTACACTTACACCTAGGTTCTTGCCCTGAGTCACTTCANTGGTCTTCTTTCATGTGTGTTTCTATTGCACATAAGCTCAGATGGACACAAACCAAACTACACTTACACCTAGGTTCTTGCCCTGAGCAAAGTCACTTCATATTTCTGGGAAGGTAGCATAAGGGTTCTTGAACTTTGTATGCAGTTCTGGTCCCTTTATTTCATAGAAATAATGTTAATTTGTAAGATATTCAGGGGCGGATCACAGAGATACCAGCTTTTAACACACAGGAAGAAGTACTCTTCAGCCTGGAAGAAGAGACCAAGGGAAGACAATGAGTAGCATAGAGAGGAGGGTAAAAAGCCTATGAGCACTCACTGATTCTTTCACAACAAGAATTTCAAGGGTGACAAATGAGACTAGTAGGTAAAGTGGTTCCTCACAGGCAAACTAGTGAAGGCTGATTTTCAAAAACTGATGAATTTGTGGAAGTGCATGCAAGGCTATCAAGTACAAATGCAGTTTGTGATGTAATTTGCTCAAGTCTAGAAAAAATTCAAAGAGGTATCAATGCATGTCAGCCATCATCTTAAATTCTTTACCAAATGTTCACTGTTAGTACTGCCAGAGACGTCGGACCTAGTTATTCTTTCCCTTTTTTGACTAAAAGCACTAAAGAACACTAAAGTACAAGACCAAAAAGAAGCAGACTTGTCTAGATGCATGTGTGGTTACCACATATTTATCTAAACCTGCTTAAATGGAAAAAGACCTGAGTCCCCAATTGCTTGTTGTCCTTTATAACTTAAAGATTTGTAAGCAAAGTTTCTCAGAATTTGGAGAGGTCAGTAGTGTAAGAGTTTGAGTGATCAGAGAACATTTGGTTTCCTTCTCCTGTGTGTGACCTGTTTCTTAATCTGTCATTTTTAACTTCACCTGGTAAACCAGAATGAATTCTCCCAGTTTCAAATTGTAGGCACTTTGCAGCATGCATCTTGAATGTCTCCATCAGTTTTTTATCTGTCCCTGCTACTATATTTTGACATATATCTGTTAAGGTTTTGACGTATGTTTGGATCTAACTACGTGTTTGTTAAGTGTGACCTTTTGATTTGATTGTATGGCTGACTTCAGTGCTAAAAGCTGAAGGATGAGATGTCTAACGAATCCTGTGTCTAAAAGTAATGATAAACTACTTATTTGGAATTCTACAGACACAGCATGGCTAAGCATGCTGAGGGGTCTCTGGAACAGAACCAATCTTACAGTTGCAAGCTTTATTGATCACACAGAGACAGGTCACATTTTAATCATTTTTACAACACTGTACCACCTAAGGTACTAAAATCCATTAAACGAGGATTATAAACTTCATTTTAAACCTGATCCTAAATTGTTTTTTGATGTACAGTCAACAGCAACTCTGTGAGATCAATCACAGTTACTAAGGCATATTAAAATTAACTTGTTTAATCGTAATCACTCGCACACATGACCCTTTGAAGCATCTGTTCGCAAAGCTAAATTGCTTTTCTCCCAGACAGGAGTTTCATTTCACCATTGCATGGTAGAGTCTTGTCTTGTACACTAATCAGCGTTTTGCTTCCCTTTCTCCCTCCTTCCTCCTAGCTCATGATTCTCATTTCTCTTCAGATAATTTTCTCTCTTTTTTGCCTTCTGTCTTCATTAGCAGAAGCCTAATAAAGTAGGTGGATCATTTGAATTATTCGTTGATGTAAAGAGTCAGTCCTCGAGCTCTTTTCAGGAATCTCTGTTAACCTATGCTACATGAGTGATTATGCTTGCAGACTCCTAATCAGATCATAAAAACTACTGGCTGTATTGATGGGTGTATTGTGAACAGGTACATTTACTTTAAACTTGTGTTATATTTTCTGTTTAGCTGCACGCATTTTAGCGTCTTATGCTCTGTTTTTTCTATCATGCTATAGAATTATAGTGGAATTCTATGAAGCTATTTAGTAATTTCACTCCTGATTCTTCATCTTTTGTCATCCTGTGTTTTGATGGTGAAATACCCCTATTTGGTTTGTATCAGTTTTCTTCCCTCCTCAAGTAATTGAAGTTAATCAGAGACTTTAGTATCACAAAAGGAGTAACACACTTGAGAATCTCACACATTATGTATTAAATATTGAGGTTGCTCCAATCTTCTCCTATTAAATAATACAGTTGGTGGGGTTTTTTCATATGGATGGTTCCCATAATTTCATGAGTTTCTGCAGGTGTAACTTGCCTATTCCTGCTTTCTTTCTCATTTTTTATGTACATTTTGTGCTACTTTTGCAGCAGATTTTAGAATGGTAGCAACCATCCTCCAGCAGGTGTGGGGGGGGCAGAGGGAGAGCACACACTGCCTATGAGAATGGAAAGCTTGATAAAGCAAGGAGTTCCTCAGAACTCACTTTTCAGTTTTGGTTTTCTTTGGGTTTTTTGGGGGTTATTTTTTGGTGTATATAATAATTTGCACTGAGTTTGGATTTAGCTGATACAAAATGCTGGAAATAAGAAAAGCACTCAAAAGCATTCTAATAAATACAGCTATCCTGTAGATCTCTCTAGATCTTCTGGAAGCCACAGTCCACCTAGCTTCAGTTATTTATATGCAGCCCGTAGCAGCTGGCTTGCCTTCATCTTAAGCCTCATCTAGCAAGGGTTGTATGAAAGCAGACAAAGCCCAAAGTCCTGCCCTGTGGCCTCCTGTCTCTTTTTCAAGAGATTGGTATAGCCATACTCAACAGTTTTATGTTTCTATGCTGAATTTCTAGAGATACGTGTCACTTAGCAATGCTGAGAGAGCCTTAGTTTCTCTCTTTTTACCTAGCACTCTTGCTGAACACTGTCTTCTGCTGCATGGTTTGCAACATTCAGCAAGAGTTCAAAGGAGAATTTAGTTTGTAGAGAGAGTTCTATAGGGCTTCTTCGGCTTTGCAATGCGCTCCCTCGCTGATCTTAAATAGCTTGAATTTCTTAATATGTTTTTTGGAATAAAGAAACAGCTGTCTTAGTGTGACTTTGTTCTTAATTAACTGGAAGGGCAAAATTCTAAACCACAGATGTCTACTAAGGTGAACTTACCCTTTAAATCAAGCACAGATTCTCTTCTTGTGCCTGACAAGTTACTACTTCAGTTTAGGTAGGTCTCTCCACCGAACGAACAGGTGTAGAATAAATACACAATTTAACCTTTTCCCTCTGACTGGGCCAAACTCAGAGAAAGCTGTTTTGCTGTAAGGAGGAGGCAAGATTTGCTTTTCTGTGCATATAATCTCGGAGAGTCATTATTATGAATAATGTGTCATCTGAATTGGAAGAGCCCCATGGCTCACATATCTCAACCAGCTGCCGTGTGATGGACAACAAATAAAAATCCCACTAAAATAAAACTCTAGGGTATTCTTCTTAGTTTTCATTATAAGTCCCAGGCAAGGACTCCAAGAGATGAAAATCCTCTAGGCACTGTGAAGTGTAACTCAACCTTTACTTGCAAGACTTTGTCTTCAGAATGGAAAAATTGTTTGTCTCTGTCCAATTAATTCTTGACTTCTATCTGAAGCTGCCAGTAAGTTTGCCCACTCAGTTTTAATGGATTTTCTTTATGTGATATAAATCCTTGTCAGCTGAGAATTAGTCTCATATATAGTGGAAGGTGATTTTTCTATTTACCAGCAACCTGGATCAAAATGTACACAAGAGACCTGAAAATGAAAGTATTTGTCTCACCATGTAAGCCACAGAGCCAATCACTCTCTTTAAATAGCTTTCGATCCAGCATGCCCCTTACAGGCGGCAGATAAGCCAATGTAACATTGATTATTAACAGAAAACAGATGTGTATGATCTTCTTCCTAAAACTTCTCCTAGAAAATAAGTTTCCTGAATTCCTATGGCTTAATTTATAGGAATAAAAATTTGCGTTTTCTGTACTTGCAAGGTCCTTGAATTTGTTCTTAGAATGAGAAACAGTGATGACTGTAATGGTTTTGATCTAACACTTCGGACATATTACAGAGTGTTTGAGGGTTACTGTGATTTTCCTTTGCAAATTCTGGTTGTATTCATTCCAGCATTTGGAACAGGCCTGGTTTTTTTCTGTTGTCAATTTTTATGTTACGTTCCAATACAGATTGCCCACTCGTAATCTTCCTCTTGCCATAGAGGAAACAAGCAACACTGTTATTCTCACTTTCAGTGTGTGAACATCAATCCTAGTAGATTATTTTGCCCTCTCTGAAACTCAGGCTGAGTTCCCAACAGTCCAATGACTCAGTCAAGTGTACAATAACCAGGATTCTCGTGAACTGAAACTCCTGACACAGTTGGTGCTTTGGCAAGTTGTTGGTCTTGTACAACAGTCTCAGGCATAATAAACTGCCCGAGAAAGGTTATGTATGTCCAGCAAGAATAAACAGTGACCCAAGCAGTTATCTTTTCTTAGATATTATAATTAAAAATAGATAAATATTTTGTGACTGTACTGTTAAGTTCTTGAAATTTGTTTACGCTCTTCAAGCTAAAAGTCATGTGCATCCTGTCTCAGTATGCACCCTAATGTGATGTGCCAGTGTCCACCATGAGAAACCTCAGTGTTAACACTGAAACACAGGACCAAATCCATGAGAGTCCATAGAAATCAGTATTGATAGGAATGCACGTTGGTCATGTTTAAGGGTATATTTGGGACAAAACCTCATTTTGTGCTTTGTTTACTGATAAAACAACTTCCTTTAACAGCTTGTCTACCAATTTAATTGCTTCCAAATCATGTTTTACCAGTAGAGAGTATACATCAAAAAGTGGAAACTGCAGAAAAGAAATTATGCTGACTCCATTCTGTTTCTTGAACTTAAATTATATTTATATATTATCTTGGTTTTTAATGTGCTTAAGAGAAAGTGAATATGGAAGGAAGTAGTATAATTTAGTACACTTCAAACTTAAAACTGTGTGCATAATTTTAGATATTGTAGGCTTCCAGAGAATAAAGATGGTCAAGTATAGCTAGCTGACTTTGTCTGCGAATACACAAGTATCTGCACTGTGTATAATCACACAGTATAATATATTTAATTGCCACAAGGCATAAAATACTTAAAAATTATAAAGTCATTTCTAGTTTGCATCCAAACTAAACTCTGCAATTGTTGCACGAAAAGAAAGAAAATTTTAAATGAAGCTTCTACAGTCAATTGATAGATGATAAATGGAAGTTTAGCAGAGCTTTGCAAAGGTGAGACCTTTTTGTATTTTTATAAATTCTCCGTTAGAATAGTTCCAGGTTAAATATGTATGCAGAGGATTTGAGGAGTCTGACAAGACTTCCCAGGAGTGTTCCTACATCCTCAGGTTACCTTGAAAATGGATTTTCCTATCTCTGCACTTATCTCCCATAGGTTTTCTAAAGGATGGAACAGTCTTCCCCCAGGTGGGTTTCAACAGCCATGTTATTAGTTGTCATAATCATGGTGAAGCAAATAGAATCTCACAGTGGATAATGTAAGACACTGGGTTGTTTACTGAGATGCTCACAGGTAGTTGATACTAGGCCAATACTTTTTTTAGATGTAATAACCAATTTCAGTCACGTGAGCAGTAAAAATCTTTCCTTGTTATTTCAGATGATTTAACTTTACACTCTAAAAAAACCCAAAAACCATCAACTTGGATTAAGGTTGATTTTGGATTGGTTTTCCAATTGTTTCCAACCAGGAAATTGGAGGCCATTTTTCATACTGGCAAAAATCCCCATTTCAACTCAGTAATGAGCTGAAACTACTATTAGCTTTGATGACACCAAATCTTACCCAGTGCCCTAAACTAGATTTTGCTAGAGAACAATGGAAACACTATCAGTCCTGTAATGTGAAATACTTCACTTTCATGAACTTCCTGTGGGCTAGTGGTCTGGTCACTTCATTCACAGTCGTTTTTACATCCCTATTTTTCTGATGGGAAGAGAGAAGCTGGTATTTCTAGTAAAGAATTTTAATGCTTATGGCATGGGGATTCTCTCTTAAAGCAAAGCTGTGACACAGCAGCAACATCCATGATACACACAGGGAAAAAATAGGGGAAATTTAACCCAGGCTGGCTTACCCTCTGTAATCCTTCTGCTTTTGATCCATGCAGGATCATTCTAGTCCAGTTTTAAGACCCCTCCTTCTGTTCACTCATTAGATTGCTGTGGCTTCTTTTTCCAACCTTACCACTGATTTGGTGCAGAAATACATAGAGGCTCATTTTTGTGAAAAAGGAATTTGTAAAGGTTTGTGGTTATCTGACATGGGAAGTCGCAAGAGAAAATGTGATACACTTGAGATAATGCTTATGTGAGGTAACATACACGAGTGATATCTTCTCAGGCATTTATTTTATTTCCAACTCAAGTTTGTCTGACTCACTTCAACAATAGAAATAATATATGTTTGTGACAGAAATAAAGTCTTGTCCAAGAAGGTTCCCACCTCAGCTCTTGCTTGTGGGCTCCATTAATAGAATAACTTCAATATCATTATAACTACTCAGTGCTTTGACTTTGCCAGAAAATATTGATCTGTAGCCTGATCTGTGAAAGAGCAACAGCATCATTAATTGCTAAGTGATCTGCAAAACAATTAAAGATCTCCCAGCTGTTGTTCAAATAGAAAAATGGAGCCATCTATGTAATCAGATGCAGTTGTATCTATCTGTGGACCTAATTGTGCTGTTCAGAAACTTCAACATCTGTCACTTGCCCTGTTCTCACAATAACATATGCCATACTCTGCTCTGCAGGGGTCCTGTTCAAAAGCCCTTGAGGAGCATTGTCTTCAGGTTAAGGAGGGGGAATGTGCAGAGTTTCTAAGGAAATTTTTATCCCGTACCTACATCCCCAGATTTGCTCCTTGAGAGATAAGCAGGATTAAGCTGAAGATGATAAACATAAATGCAGCTATAATTCATACTTGCGCTAACAGCATGAAGGCAGGACAGGCATATTAAAAATCAGCTTAAAGCCTGGCTTTGGTGAATGTAGCACTTCAGGAAATTCCTGGGATTTATGATTTTCTAGGCTATGTTGTTCAGCACCCACTGCAGTGGGAGCCTGGCCTTAAACCGGGTCTCTGAGGAACAAATGGTAAGACTGTGTATTTATTAGTATCATATATCTATATGAAGGAAACCAATAAGGAAGGAAATACTAAATTAATACCAGTCCCCTTAAAGTCAGATGGCACAAATGTTGCTGAAATATCCTTTGCTTAAAATGCTTGTACTGAGTTCAAGGTAATTACTGGGCAAAACAGAGCATCCATGGCCAAACGTATTTTGCCAGACAAATAACAGGGAACTATATTTGTGATGTGGTGGAGTGACTCTGGTATGAAGGAATTCATGTTTTCCTAACAAGTCAAGTTGTATGTTCCCAGACTTTTTGATGGATTTAGTCCACTCTTTGGGGAAGGGTGAGTAAATGTATTTTCTTCAAGAAAGAATTGTGTTCTTGGTAGTGTCTTACAGTGTTTAACACATGAACATAAGCAATGCATGCCACACATTGATGCTGTTTGTGTCTGATAGCTTAGTGCCTCTGGACAATTGGCTATCAAAGATTATTCTAACCTTTTATTTTCCTTATGTTCTTTGTTTCCGTACATCACTGGTTTAAAACTCTGCTGACATTTGCTAGCAAAGCATCAGTGGCAGTCGCGCTGTCACTCCAGCTAGAGTTTGAATATGTATCATTTTGGTTTAGATGATATCTTAGATAGATATATAGATATAAAGATATCTTAGACATTATCCTCTACACACAAAACTAATGAGAAATATGCCCAGGGTTACTTCCAGTATCCTCACTGTTATATCTGGACTAATTTTAGTCAGTGGAGTCCAACAAAAAAGCTGCTATTTCTTCTAGCACAGGCTTTGCTACATACAGTACAAGGGCCAGTAGATGAGCACAAGCAGGAAAGCTGGTACTTGAGAAGTGTGTAGGCTGTTTCTTTATAAGTGAGTTAGCACCTGCTTCTTTTAAGGAGTGGTTAATCTTTCTAAATTAGCAGCAGATCTACTGACCACCCTTCCAATCCCTCAGAAGGAAGAGGGATAAGGGAGTCCCTGCAGGGAATGATTGAGTACAATCCCCATTATCCTCTGTCTCTGGGCAGGGCACTGTGAAAGAGCCAAGAGGATTTATCTGGTAGATAGAAGGGTGGGAAGGAAAAAGTAATCCTTTTAAAGCATCCAGAAAAGCAACCTGCTTTTTGTTCACGTAAGAATCAGTTCTTTGATAAATTTCACTTTTCTGTAAAAGCAGCTGTGTGCTTCCTGTTATTATTTTGCCTTTAAAGCATCAGTATTCTACACATAGGTGCCAGCAATACTATTTTTACAGAAACAGTCCCTATTTCAGCAGAATAGTTGCTCCAGTAGAATAGACGGCATCACACTGGAGGGTTGGTGGTGTAGTAGAATAATAAAGTGCCCTTCCAATTCTGAAGGCAGTCTTTCAGATATGCTATAGATCACATGTAAAAATTAGTCTGGAGGTCCTGTCCCTAATGCCCTATCTTATAGCCCCAAAAGAGAAGAATAACATGAAAGTACTTAATTATTGGCCAGTTCCCAGTTTCATTTCCATCCCTACATTCCGCTGCCCTCCACTCAAATAAAAGCAAACACAAATCAAAATGCAGGTCACAAGAAAGGAACAGGAAATCTGAAGCAATTGCCTGAAGAGTGAAAATCAGATTTTCTAACACAGTGCTGCAAAGGATAAGTCCTTACATCAGAGGAGATTTGGTCTTTATTCATAAATGATTTTAGTTTCCACAGTTACTGGGACACTCAGGAGTGGGGAAGACTCCCACAACTCAGCTGTGCTTTTCCTAGCACTGCTTTGGTGTTGCTGGCAGTTGGATTTTGGAGCTGCAACACTGCTATTTCACTTGCATGACAAACAGCTTTCTTGGGGAGCTGGCATTGTACTGACTTGGCTAAACATGACACTAAAATTCTTCTGGAGTATAAGGTGTAAGACTGAAGGATTTGGGGCTATAAATATTTTATATAATGAACAGAATTTTTTTTGGGGGGAGTTCTCTTTTTTTTTCTGAAAACCCCACAGTTATTTAGGCTCATAATGTTACAGTCAGAATCTTATCATTTAGGCTGGCCATTATAGCGCTGCATAGGTATTCTCTGTAGGTCAGGCTCTCTACCCAGCCTGTACCTCATTCAAAGCATTATAACTAATCTCTCTCCCTTATGTATAGCAGAAGCTTCACAGGTGTCTGTCCCAATACTCTAGAGCAAAATTTGCTCTGGAACTTCTGACCCAGAAATGCAAGAGGCTTTCTGTAACACTCTACATGGTCATACCTTAGGTTTCTTAAAAAAATCAGCCTTTCATGGAAAACAGAAAACTGTATGTTTTCAGTAAAAACTAACCTTTTCCCACACAAGACTCCATGCACTCTTCCCAGGGCATATCTTTTCTGGCAAACAACTTGAAAATCCCATTCTTTGGCATTTTCTCTGGTCTTTGCAGTGACTTGCTTGATGCTGACACTTTCAGGAAGGACAAAGGGTAACAGGTTCAAACTTAAACAGGAGAGGTTTAGATTGGATCTAAGGAAGAAATTCTTTGCTGTGAGGGTGCTGAGGCACTAGAATGGGTTGCCCAGGGAGGTTGTGTGTGCTCCATCCATGGCAGTGTTCGAGGCCAGGTTGGATGAAGCCTTGGGTGTCATGGTTTAGTGTGAGCTGTCCCTGCTTATGGCAGGGGGTTGGAACTGGATGATCTTAAGGTCCTTTCCAACCCTAACTATTCTATGATTCTATGCTCTGTCACCCTTACAGATGCTCAGTCATATTTGCCTATTTAAGTAAGACTATGGGGTCAGCTGGGCTGTCTGCTGTCTCTGTGTCATGGTGATACTTATTCAGAGGCTGGGAAACTAATAGTGTGTCATACAGTCTTATGCTTAAAGTGAGGAACCTCTGAAGCTGTCTGTGGCTGTTTAGAGTTGCGTGCAGCAATATTTAGTAAGCAAAATGAATTGTACTGCCTTTGTGTGTTACTAGTCAACAGAGCTGAAAGAAAAACTTGATTAAAAGCAGAATTAATTAGTTCTGGTGTTTTGCATCTGTGGAGAGATGCAGGTGGAAGAAGGGTATAGAAAGAGGAGAACAAGAGTTCCAACTTTGAACGATAGTTTTGACTTTAAATATACATGCTGGGTTTAAATACAGAATTCAATAAACGCATGTAGAAACTATTTCAGAATGTTCTCTTTAATTCAGCTGTGTGTTGTTCTGCTTGGGGCAGAACCTGATTCACTTGTCACAGAAGTTCTACCTTTCCACCCCTTTGCTTTGTTTACCAGCTCCCTGCTCCATATAAATCCTTAGAGCAGTGTTGTTCTCTTCTTCATTTCTATTTGCTAAACTGAATTAATAGGGGCTAAAAGTACAGGTTTTTTCTCAAAGAAGATATTATTAACTCTTTCACAGTTGACACTTTAAACATTTGCCTAGTCAGCCCAACACACACATTGCAAAGCAGTTTGCTGGTTTCTTAGTACCTAATCCCCAGCTGTTACATGTCTGCCATCTGCAGACAAGCATCCATCATGGAGATGTCCATACATTATCAGTAAAATATAAATACACTCAATTTGAAAGGGTTATTTAGAGAGAATACTAAAATTAAGTCACATTCCAGGTAAAATAAGTAATGTTGATTACTGCAGTGGTAATTGATTTCTGTGTCAGATGATGCAGCACCTTCACTGGGTGTGCTGAAGATTTTCTGTTTTGCCTTGGCAGAGGGAAGCACATGTCCATGATAAAGTTGTTATTTGGGTTTGGAAGGTGACTGTAGGGTCTGTGCAGGACTGAGCTGTCCTGGCTCCCAGCTCAGTTTAGCCAGCCAGTCTTTGAGAAGTATGGGACCTTGCAAGAGTACCTACTTGCTTTTGGGAGGAGAAAGGATCAAAGAATGCTACAAAGTGCTTTCCCCATAGCTGTTGTTGCTATTGTCAGTGGCAATGGTAAATGTCTGTGGCCAGCCTGTGCATTTTTCAAATGGAAAATGTGTGGATTCTAAAGAGAACAACAATCCCCCACACACACATCATTTGTGGTTTTGCTCCACATTGTTGCTTTTCTGTTTGTGCATTTTGTTTTAAAGTTGCATAGCAATATCACATTATTTAGTGAGTATCTGTTTTCCTGTAGAAAGGTTACAGTACTGGCTTGGATAAAAAATTAAAGACAGTGTTGCCTTTAGGATTTAAAGAAAGAGAGAACACTGTGAATTTATTCATTCTTTTTAAAGACCTCAAACTTTTACATCCCTCTTGCACAGATACTTTTCTTAAGGATTTAAAAACTAGATACTGCAAAAAAGTCTTCCCTGAAAACTTTGACACTTCTGAGTTCCAACCACAGTCTCATAAATTAGGCTTTTTATGTGAGGTTTTATAGTGCAGCACTTGAGTGCCATATAATAAATAAAGTTTTCAAATTAGATTTCATGTAAAAATCAGTCCTTTCTATTAGAACTCTATTGAAATATCCATTTCTGTACTACCACCTACAGTATCTTTACTTTTGTATTTCAGTTTACAAATAAAACACAGCTGCCATGAATAACAAACAAGTGTATAGATGTATAGATAGGCAGTTTTAGCTTTTCATTGTCCTGTCTTGTACTTATTTACTTAGGAAAAATTTCAGCTGTCTGAAAGCACTTCTAATCTCTCATCTGAGGAAGGCTCATAGTAACCTTCATGGTCTTCAGGACAAAAGGTTGGTCTTATACAGAAGTTTACCTGAGTCAGGTAGCTAAGAAGTCAGTCACGTACTTCAAACTGATCACTTTCCCACACTCATCCGCTTTATCCAAGAAGCCTATGATAAATTTGAGTGTCAAGCATCTGATCTTAAATTTCTCTTATTTCAGACCTGTTGTGTGAAAAACAATTCTCTAAAAAATCAAAGCGTTCAGCAATAGCAAACACACATGGGAAGTGCTGGCCAGAGCAGTAATGTATGGTTCAGTTTTTCTTGTAAGCATCTTTAATCTGCTCATACTAATATAGAATTACAGACAGTATATTTAACATCCATTCTGATTGCCACATCAGTCTTTACGCAAAATACTCTGCTGCTGCTAATATAGAATTGAGGACTGAATTATGAGAACTTCAGGGCATGTATGGAAACGTACCTTGCTCTTCCCTTTGCTTACAGGAAGTCCAGAGGGGCTCCAATGGGGTTGTGGTACACTTACCATTTGTGTGATGAAGTATCTGGAGCTCATTCTGCTCTATGGAAAGGCAGATTCATTTTTAGACATGTGAAAGTATTGAAATCCTGTACCCGGATCAAACTTCAAATTGCTCTCACCTTAGCTAGTTTGCTAAGAGAAAAAACAGTATCTGGAAGTTCTGTATCACAGAATGCCACCATCGTATCTACAGTCAGCATTTCCAGAAATGAGGCATTTGGCAGCATCTTCACAGGCAGGTGAGAAAAGCCTGCTCCTGTTTACAAGATTTTGGTAATGAACCTTGAAGGATAGATCTTTAAAGCCATCTGTCAAGTAGCTTACTCTCTTTTGGTAATTGCAAGTGATTTAATACATCTTAGAAAAGAAAAGTTTAATCGTGTGCTGTAATTCTTACCCTAGTGTCTTCCTCTACAGAGGAAAGGAGGCAACAGTTTCTTGAGGACAGTAAGGAGAGGTGGATGTGCTCTGTTTGTTCAAAATGCACAGGAAGCCCGTAACCTGTGGTACTAACTGAATGCATTAGCAAATGCAAGTCTTTGCTAGCAATGAACTTAAAGGTTAATTTCTTTACAGCATTTGCTGTCTCCTGTGAGCAGATGTCCATGCTCTAGTAATTGCAAGGCTTTAATACACATTTTTTGTACAAGCCAATTTCACCCAGATTAATTTCACTTCGTGAAGGTTTTCTTTTCCCTCTTTTACAGTGGTAAACACTCTGTTGATGATAACTGTATCTATTGAAAGCTTAGCATATCCAAGCTTGAATGCATCGTGCATGAAGTTGGTATAATTTTGACTACCATATAACGTATTTTCATTTTCAGTGTGCAGACTAGAGCTTCTCCCATTTCTTGCAGACCTCTAGAGATTATGGTTGTGGCAAGGGAAAATACACCCTCACCTGAGACATGCAGTTATATCAGCCATCCCAGGAAAGAAAGGGTGATTTAACTGCCACTGAAGATATCACTTCTTTGTCAAGTTTTTCCTTTATAATTGTATTTACAAAATGACTGCCTCATTACTCTCTGTTCTCTAGAAGCACATGAACTCAGGCTAATGATTGTATCCATGTTACCCTTTCTTGGGAAGGTGAAAAGTTGAAGTGACTTTGTGTCACCATTCTTTCATGGAATTTCTTCCCCGTCATTTAATTCTTGACATCCAGCTTATCCACAGTTTTCCCTTTCAAGTAATCCCTGACACCTGGATTGTGCCACAGCTAACCAGAGTGCATGTTATTAGCACGTACCTATTAGCATGTATCTAAGTGTAAAAATGTGCCAGAGTTTCTGTAGCTTCTGGTTTTTCTTTTGCTTACATAGTTTGTACTTTAAAAGCAAAAAGTTGGTGCCTTTTTCTGTAGAACAAAAAACTAACAATTTAAACCAGCTACATCTCTGTTTCTTCTGTCTTAATGCAGAAAACAGCTGAACAGTTTAAAACTAACTTGAAAAATGATACCTAAGACAACTTAAATGCCAAGCTTCAGCCAAAAACACTTTTTGCAGCCAAATCAGCAAACCCTTTGAAAGAGCATTTATAATGGAATTGCTGATGCAACTTTATTATAGGGATATGAATAGCTATAATGAAGGCTTTAGCTGATGTTCTGGCAAGCCTACTGCTAAATATTATTCTGAATTTATCTGGTGCTCAGAAAAGGCTTGAAGTAGCCAAAATGTTTACATCATCATCATTTTGACAATATCTCATTTATCCCAAAGGAAGTCACTGATGAACAAATTCAAGCAGAGACGTGTGAGATGTGCGCATTTAGCATCTCCTACACTTTCTCTTTGTAGCATTTTTGTATGCAAGACAACCAGGACCATAGGCTCATACACCAATTTACAAGCAGTTGTGTTGAATCAGGCATTATTGTATATTGTGTCATTTGAGAGTATTTTACCGAACTGCATTATGTTTTCCTGATGATTTTATTTTGGCTTATAAACCAGAAACTGAGCAAGAGTGTGGCATTCAGAATGGCAGTATTGGAGTTCCGTGTCTTTCCTTTGGTTCTTTCATACCACTGCTTTGAGCAGTTTTTGAAATACCATTCACACTTTTCTTTTTAGAAGAGTCATACAAAGCTTTGTAATCATGGGCTAATTACAGATATGGCATTTTCCTGTCACTGCACAAGAGCAGATCCAGATAGATGTCTGATGACAGAAATAGATGGTTGGCACAGGTTGTGTGTGTGCAATTGCATCTTACAGTACCCTCACCTCTTTTATTGGCTTTTTCTTCTAGTTTATTTTCAGACAAAATAGTGCCACTTTCTCTACTTCTGTTGGTTTGAATACTTGTGAGATTGAGCTGATGAATCAAGTTTGGGTGCTAAATTGATTTTATTAAACTCTTCTTCAGGGAGCTCATGCAAAGGGTTAACCGATGTACAGGGGGGTAGGTCAAGCTGCTTGCTTAACAATGTTACTACTTGTTCATGCTTATAGCACTCACCCTGTATACTAGAACAAGATATGAGGACATAGTTATTGTCAAGAAGTAGGGACCGTGACTTGATTCCCATCTTCTGGAAGCCTAGGATGGCTGAAATTGGCTCTGCACTTTGGACCATGAGCAAGCCTCCAGGGAGCATGAATAACAAGCAGAGGTGAAAAGTTCAGGCTCGAGGAAGACTCATTTACTTCACCTTGAGACCCTTGCCTACAACACTAGGAGGCACTGCACAGGCACAAAGGACTTCTTAGCTCATTATAATACGAAGCAGGGATAGGACATGAATACGTATGGACGTATTACGCAACCTTATGCATATGGATAACTTTAGAGGATAAACGTAAAGGGGAAACAACGCTGAGGGGCACATGCCTTTGGAGGATCTATCCCCCATGCGCCTCAGCGCTGAAAAAAAGCAAACCTACATTACAAGTTGTGGAGTCTATCCATGCATCAGAGCCATCAAGTGAATAAAACCTGTCCTGGATTGACTTCCGTGACCTGAGAAGGATTTAACTTACAGTAAATCAATACAAGTCAAACTTAAAATTATTTAAATGGATGCACAGAAGTATTTGCAGCAGTATAATTAAATAAATTCCAAAACATAGATTGGACAAGTTCAGTGTGGTATAATTTAGGATTCTGGCTGCATTTGCTAAGAATTTTGATGCCGATGGCAGTAGAACCAGAATATCTTTACAAAATAACCTTCCACATGAAATTTCTTCAGATATATTTTTTTTAAGCAGCAGGAGTTTCCCCTCATCGAATTTTCACACAGCAAATGCTAGAATTCCTATTGAAAAATTTCTGCACCATTTTAGAAACAGCAAAGGAGAAAAGTGGCATAGGATCATTTGAAAGAATTTTGAAATTAAATAAATGTTTTTGTTAAGTGTCAACTGCAACAGCTGTTTTGTGTCGCCATCAAAAAATGAAATCCCGTGAGATCTGTGAATTCTTCATCTCTCCTTTTTTGCCTTCAAAAACCTGGATAAGGAAAATGAGAGTGAATCAAGAAATTAGCACTTTAATTGGAAGGCTTAAGGTTGGATTCATTTGAGGAGCTTTTCTACCAACTAAATATGCTGCTACACTGGTTTTAAAACTGGTTTTACACTGGTTCTGTCTCTGCATCTGGGACACTAGCCCAGGAGGGGGAAGTCTCTTGTTTGTTTTCTGCTTGTCATCAAGTTTAAAGCAGATTTTTTTATAGTAAATCATTCTGACTGAGACAGAAAGATTGGCTTGTGCAATCCCTGTATTGAAGGAGAAATCTTGGTACATATTCGCACCTCGTGAAATAAAACTTCTAATGTTGCAATCAGAAAAGAAATTAGTTTTCATGAAAGCGTTTGAAATGTTTGACTGTAAAAATGAGGAACAAAAATATATACTGAAATGGGGGAAGTTGCTGTGAAATTGAGTTCCTCTCTGTTGCTGTATTCTGGCTTGCAAGTCCTATTTAGCTAGGGAGTTTTCTTTGTTCAGATTGCAGTTATTCAACACCAATTGCTTGATTTACCAGGTTACTATTGCTGTCTTCATTCTTATCGCCATTTTACCTCTTTTGCTCCCCAAGCAGTTGGATGTCTTTGCTCTGAAATTTATGACTGTGCATGAGAAAACTGAAAATTACCAGCTGCATTGTGTAATCCTAATCTTTTCTTCAGGAGCACACATTGCTTAGGGAAGCAATCTCTCGTATTGAACAACAATAAAAACCAAAAATTGGCTCCTTATGGTGGTACTTGGCACAGCTACAGCTCATTGCAAGCTTAACTGATAGTCATCCTTTCTCAGTATGTGATTTAATTTTCTTTTAGGTAGCTGGCTGTGCTCGGTGTCAGTATGTATAAACTATCTTGTTAGCAGTTGGCTGCATGCTGAGATGGGAAGGAAGAAGAAAACTGCTTCTTAGCACCCTATCAACTATAGGGCTCTAGGCAGGGCTGTCATCATGTCAAGGTTGAACTCATATGTTATGGATACTGAGCTACAGTTTGAAGCAAAGAAGCAGAGGTACATTGGGAGTGGCAATACTAAGCAGTGTCATATTAATTCAGTGTAAAAATTGCACGGGATAAGTCAAAACACTCGTGACACAACCCAGCCCACAAAATAGATGAAAACAAACCAGCATATGGCTATTTTTTCCATACATGTGTGTATATATATTTTGAGTAATTAACTACAGTACTGTGATTTCCATGCCGTTTAATGGGGAACAGAAAAATGAGGTAACTGTATAGGTCAAAGCAGAAGCCACATGAAGACATTTTTTCTTTTCAAAATATATGATTATATATTTAGTGTGTGACAGCTTCAGCCTGTTAAAAGGGAAAAAAATAAAGAAAAAACAAAACAAACAAGAAAAAAAGAGGAGAGGAGAGGAGAGGA